>JAVKLA010000039.1:3515996-3534582 GCA_034782735.1 Sagittarius serpentarius | reverse complement strand
GAGGATCCATCCAATACAGACAAAAATCACCCTGTCTAGAGGAGCTGACTGTTGGCGTGTTTTCAAATACCTCTGCCTTAAACAGAAAGCAGGCTACGTCTCAGATTCACTATATATAATATTGTATTTCTGATGCAGCATAACCATCAAGGATCTGTTTCCCTTTCCTGTGTGCACAGAGATTTGAGGGCTTTGAATTTTCAAAAACATTTGCAACGAGCTTCTACAATCATTACCCCCCCTAAACCCTTTACTTCCCCTTTTCCTGGCCTCTTTATTATTTATTTAGCCAGATCAAAGGGCCTTTTCATCAGGCTTGTATGCTGCTGAAGTCATTTCAGATCACAAACAATGGTGGACAAACTCTGAAAATAGCTCCCCATAGGACTAGGAAGGTTCTGAGCAGATTCAAATTCCCCAAAGCTCAAACTCTGTTCCCAAATACAGACTGGTTTCTTCTTCATGCTCCCCTCACAACACAACACAGTATGTGCAAACACAAATGCACAGAGACCTCATAACTTACTTATGTAGCAATGCCCTCCTGTTGCTCCTTTGTATTATCCTTTTAGTTTCAAAATGAGGCCAAAATCATTATACCAAATCCCACCTGGTCTTGGACAGAGATGAGATGGTAAGGAAACAGCTAAAGTAAAGCCGTATTTTTAGCCCACCTGAATAAAACTTCACCTTCACCCACACGGGCACCAGTGTTTGCCTCAAGCCAAACCTAGCTTCTTATCTAGAGGAAACCAGAACAGGCTGAGATTTCAAATGATGCAAGGAAAATTAGCAAAAGCTAAACGCGCAAGTCTGGGATGAGGCACAAAGCACGCTCCATTTTCCACTCCTACACTTTGGTCCGCTGAAAATAAAATTTGAAAAACTCTAAAAGAAGCTCAGGTATTTTTGTTACCTGCACCATTACTGCTTTCACTCACTTTCTCCTTTCCTATGTAGCATTTAGATGCAGTTTAAATCTAAAAACATCTTTTGTCTGGGCAGATGTAATTAAAGAACAGCTTAAGTCTTGCAATAAGTAACTGCAAGTTTCTGCAATGAATCACACCATAACTTTGGCTTTTGCAGCAAACCTTTTGTAAGGCTCTGGAGCCTCAGCATTAAACTTTCCCTTGCCATAAAATCAAGGTGGCTTGTTTTGGGGTTTTTGTTTGTTTGTTTGTGTTTTTTTTTTAAAAAGAGTCAGGCCTGTCTAGGTAAGCTATTGAAACAGGTAACAGTCCTTCCAGACACAGTCTGTAGCTGAACACAGTATGTCACCTCACATAATAAAAGATGGGATTTTGCTGAAAGAAAACCTGCCTCAGGAGCGAGGGCAATGGACTGAGTTTTATCCTGTCTTTCCTTATCGGGCTGTCGTGGAGTTTGCTTTAAGATCTTGCTTACCTGACTGACCCGTACTCAGGGGGATGTTGATACCTCATCATAGGCCCATCAGATCTTCCCTGCTGGCTCATGCGATGATCGCTATAGAAATGTCCCGAGTCCTGAGGTTTGCAGTTCATAGACGGAGTGGACACATTTTTGTAAGGATACTCCGGAGGAGGACCCCGCTGCTCCATTCCTTTCATGTTGGGCTGGGAAGGGGGCTGCACTGAGTTCTTGTAGAACTCATTGGAGCCAGAATTTTTATAAGGGTCGCTGGACTGCTGAGGAGAGAGCGGAGAGAGGGGGGAGAGTGGCGCGCTCGTGACAGGCGCATGGGCCTTGACACCGCTGGTGGCCAAGGACAGCTGCATCAGCCTCTCGCTCAAGGAGCGGACGTGTCCTTGCTTGAGGTCCTTAAGTCCTTCATCCTGGTGGACCTTCCCTGGGCTCACCCGCTGAACCGTGGGCCGCCCTTCAGTCCTCATCTTTTGGTTGGTGACCCCCGTTACATAAAACGCTGCCCCAACACTAGCATGCGGCTGGCCCCTGAAATACTGTGACTGGACTTTGGCTTCCTCATAGGTCGGGAGATCCTCGCTGTTCTGAAGTCGCGGGGAGAGCTGCTTCTCCATGATGCTATTGTCCACCTGTATCTCCTGGCCCTGGGGCTCCTGACGGGCAGCATGAGTCACAAGCTGGTGGTCCTGGGAGCTCAGCCCTTCGTTCTGAGATGCTGGACTCCCAGTGCTGTTGAAAGGGGGGGCATTTCCTGTGGCTTGCTGGTGTAAGGCAAGGAGGTTACGGTTGTCATTTGGGTTTCCGTATCTGAGCTGCTCCTGCAGCAGGCGCTGTAAAACTGTCGTAGCTGCTTGCTCTTCTGAATTCCTCATCTCAAACTGTGGTGCCTTTTGGGTGGAATATAAAAGCTGCCCTTGACCTACGGAAAGGAGACACGGTTATTAGCGCCTGAGTGGATCAAGCAAGAGACATTTAAGAGCAATGGCTTGAAATACAGAAAAAAAGCAGGTTAGATTACCAAAGGTTCCCATAACAATGGGGGTCATTAAGGCCCTTGACCTAAGAAAGACTTGCATGCCAGGGGGCAAAGCCTCGAAAGGTGATGAAAGGTGACTTGCAAGTTTATAGGAGTATCAATCGACTGCAAGCTGTAGGGATGCATGCCGAATACCTCAGACAACAAGGCTGCTTTCAGGCAGAAAGGAGACCTATAATTCACAGGATGATGGTAAAAATGCCTAAGAACTGTTTGCTTTACACTTAGGGCTACCAACAGTGAAATGCACTTCCCATACTTGCAGTCAGACAAGGATTAAAGGGTGAAATCAGCAATTTGTCAGTTTTAAGGAGGAAAAAAAAAAAAAAGAGCAGCCCATTGAGATAGTATATGGTTCAAAGGAAGTAAAGAAATCTCTTAGCTTAGATCGTTTAAAGCAATTAATGAATACCTCGTTAGCCAGCAGGTTTTCAGAGTTATGAAATACCCAGAGTGAGATCAGCACCTAGTCTCCCTGCTGCAGAAAACACTATGTACTGGTGCAAGTGAGGACTCTGTAACTTCCTGCTATACAAAGGCAACCAAATCCTCACACATCTAAATATCGTCAGCTGAATGCATGCAAATGCAAGAGGAGGAAAAAGAGTTGTCTGATCTAAGGAACAGAAAAAGACCTCTGAGTGGCAGGAAAAAACACTGTGTACCAATGAGAGAAACACAAAGAGCTAATGTCAAGCACATCCTAAGTACAGATTAAGCCAGTGACCAACAGTGATTACACTTCACTCAGTCTCCCAGTGGAGTCAGGAATTTGTCATGGAAACTCAAGCCCATTGACCTTGCATGAGTTGCAATATCCAAAATTAATGACACCTTTGAGGCATTTAACTAAAAGGAGAGCTACTTTTGAGCTAGAACAGTTCAGAATAGAGAGCATGCTTTACTCGTTGGCTAAGCTGTGGCTCTGCCCTCACAGCAGAAGGCACGCTGGTATTCTAGCACTTTATTTTGACACCCTTTTTTCTGTATAACTTTGTCCCTTAGCAAAAAGTAACTTGCTCCAACAGCTTGTTCTGTGGCAGAACCAGGAATGGACTGCAGGAGTCAGGAGACCTGAAGGGTCTGCTTTGTTCTGCATCTCCACAACCACCCAGTTTCCTCCCTCAGGCCAGCCGACCGCAGGAGTCTACCCTTGTAACAGAAGGCCTCAATGCATCAGGCAGACAGAACCCTTCTGCAAACGTTAACAAAGAAAAAGTTAAAATCCACCTCATTCCAGGCTGCCTCACCAAACTAGGAATTTAGGCCCCATTAACTGGCCTGGAACATGAGTCTTCTGAAATCCTGTTTGAAGTGGCACATACCTATTTCCTTCACTTTGACTTCCTTGGTAAGGAGCAGCAGTTCTGCCACATGGGGGGACACACAGCCTTCCTCCCGCAAGTCCAAAATCTGCACTCAGAGATGGCTTCAGTCTCCTCTTCAGTAGGCCAGATCACTTGATACTCTCCTCGCTTCTAAAATAATTCTGAGGAAAGCATTGAAAACATCATTTTAATCAGCAGATCAGACCCTAGAAATAATAAACCTTGGCCCATATTTCAGTTTTTTCTTTTGTAGCTTCTTGTTTTCTCCCAAAGCCCAACAATTTTGATCCCTTTAGGATGAATGAACCCCCCTATCCCTAGCAATCTACTCCAGCTGCTGCTTTAATCATGACAATTTCTGCTCCAAGACTAAATGTTGCCAAGTAATGCTTTGTCCCATCTGTGCCTCCAAGTGAAACAGTGATTAAAACCCACTAATTCTTTAACTCCATTGTTTTATTTTTTGCTAAGAATGAAAGCTGCAGCACAGATGATGATACCCTGTGCTTATGGCTCCTTTTCCAGTGGTGCTGTATATTTCAAACTCTATCAGCAGAAATCCTTTGATGAAAAGTGATATGGTTAAATGCTTTATAAACCTCAACAAATTATGCCTCAGAAATGACTGTGAGAATGATCAGTATAGGAATATTAGCTTTATTTTACAGACTGGGAAAGTGAGGGGGAGAAAAGGACACTGACAAAGTATATGCCAGAAATATATTGCAGAGCACAGCTCTAATTCCCAAAACATTCTTTAATTATGTTACTTTTCTCTTTCAGAACATAAAGCACTAAAGAAACTTTAACCATTGAGGGGAGAATCAGGAGAACATAGAAAAATGTGTATTTAGGCATGTTATTCAAGAAGCAGTTCAATCTACTACTGAAGGTGTCCTAAAGAAAAATGCAAACAACGCAAAAGAAGTGAAACATATTTGTGCACTCAGTGTGCTTATACTCTAAGGGCAAGCAATTAAAACAGAACTAGAGAAATTAAAAATATTCATTCAGATGTATAATTTAACTTAATTTCCTGGAATGTTGCAAAAAATAAAGTGAACAGATGTAGTGAAGGAATGTAGACGTGGATACTTCTGTCTCTGTCTTATTATGGCACACATCCACACCCAACAAAAATTATCTCAGATCTGCAAGTTAAATACTTGAGGTGTCAACAGCAATTTCAAGGCACATGAACAATATCTAACTAGAGAACAAGGCTGTGTTGTGTGGTATGGTACTTCAAGATGGTGGTTGAAAAAAACATCTAATGTCAAATTCTTAACTGGTGACTTAGCTCGAGAGGGATATATTGAAAACAGCTGCCAGCAAATATGCAGTAAAGAACCTTTAAACCAGGCATTAAGATAGCAGATAACTAGAGCAATTTCTAGCCTCTTTTCCCAGTGTTGCACAACAGAAGTTAAGGATTCCTTGTCCCACTCATACCAGTATCATCACTGACTCTTCTTTTTTTTAACAAAGTTGCCCTAAGCAACCCTTTTTATTAGAGCATAAAAAGGCTTTTATTATGCAATATGATGCTGCCTTTCCACCCAAAGATTTCTTTTGTCTCAACTGGAAAAATCGAAGGGTGGGGGTGGGGGTGTTTATTTTTTTAATACAAAGATACAACCCAGCTTTAGATTCTGCCTTTCTGCCTCAAAGATTTTCTCAGCAGACAAATTCAATCTGTGCATGTTTAACTCCTTCAAATAGTCAAGGAAGTTATTCTGTATGCAACCATTTCACAGAGTTTCACTTCAGAGCAATACAGGCTTATTCTGCTGATCCGATGACGGGAGGGCACAGTTCACACTGAAAGTATTTGCTGGAACCGAATACTACTAATTTTAGTGTGAATGTAAACTAGGAATCAGCCTGGAAATCCAAAATGAAAGGTGAACTGAGATACAATACGCAGATATTCTGGCCAACAAATCCACTTTCTTTAAGTACCAATTCTTAGCATTAAGCCTATTTTTTCCAGTTTTATCCCATTATTTTTAATTAACAAAGGAAATCTTGTGCAACTAACTTGGGTGGCAGCATTCCTGGGATCTGCTTTCTGAGCAAGCTGGAAACTCATGGCAGAACCAGTGAGCTAACTTTTTTATGTAATGAAACACAAAAATGAACAGTACAATCGGTACTGAAGCCCATGTGTTATTTATTTGGACACCAAGTTCTATTTGTGTTAGGCTCTTCCAGCAATTTCAGTTTTCAGTGTGCCAAAGATTGAAATTAGTGAGGTGCACTGGAAAAGTTGTTATGATAGAGCTGGAAGGAAATCGGGATAGGTTCTGCAGACATTTTAAACAGACATGTTTGGGTGTTTAGCCTAAATCTGTTATGGTGGATAGGGCTGAATTCAGACTACCAACAACTCTGCAAATCTGTACTGGCTTATGGATTGGATGGCGCACTCTTCATAACCACAAAGCCTAGAAACACCTTGGTTTTCAAGTGGAAAATTCAGTTTTAGACCAATCCTGTTCCAAGGAACCACTGTGAGGCAGATTTCCCAGGCTGAACCAATTTCGCGGTTTGCTCCTGAGCATTGTAGCTCTATCATCTTACTACCTTATTCTAATTTCTGGTCTGAAAATATTCATGGTAACTTTATATCTGTATGTTCTTGAGCGAAACATCAGAGTCTAGAACTGGTAGAACTAACACAGGAATTGCAAATAGTGTTGCATGTAACCATGCTGAGATCAAGAAAGGGCATAAAAGGGGAGGTGGCATAGGTACTATTTAAGGAAGACAAGACCCATGTTCGCAGGGCATTGTGTAAAAACTCAGTAGCTGAGGCTTCTGTCTTAAACATCATGTAATTATGCACAGGAACCTTGCCAGTCCCTCGTGAGGAAGAAAGATTAATGAAGAACTGAAAATGATAATACTGCCAGGCTGTAAGGAACCAAAGCAGCACATTTCTGTACAGCACGCAAATATTTTTCAGCATTATAAAAATAAACAAGCTTAGACAAGTGAGCTACTCACCACTGTTTGATGAGTGGCTATAATGCTATAGCTCAATTAACCTGCATGGAGCAATAATAACCTCACAAGCGAAGAGAAGCATCTTTCTTTAGCCTGCGAAACTAAGAGGAATGCAAGAGTCCCTATGAGGACAGCCTGTACATACTTGCCCAGAATTATTGCTTAGCCAAGAAACTAATTAGCTTACGCATCAGGTGGGATGGGAACAGGTTCACCACCTCAAAAGGGCTGGAGTACAGTTAAGCACTTTCAGTTTTACTACTAAATTTTGTGTCACTCATACCCAAAACAAACCAGTGACAGACTTCAAACTCAAGCAGTAAATTTTGCTTAGTAATTCTGTGTTTGTCTTAAAAGACGTGCATGTGATACTGCTTATCCTGGTTGGCAACAGGTGATAGGATGCTATCAGTTAGATGAAGTCTTGGGTTGTTTTTTTAGGTGCAGAGTTATCTTCAGACATACCTGTACACTGTAATAGAGGAGAGGAACACAAAACAGAGATAGCATAGAGAGGACCATCTGTGAAGTCCCCGGGCAATTGCAGAGATCAGCTCACACGCTGAGTCACCCACTGTTTAACAGAAATATGCCTTTGCTACATGGCCTACGCAAAACCCAGCAGGCTGATCGCCTGATCCTGCAAAATTTGCTTAACCTAAGTACCTGTAAGACCACTGGAAACATGGCTAATTCTGCACACACACTCACTTTGAAGTGGCTAAGAGCACCAGACTGAGAAGGGCGAGGTCCAGAATTATTTAATGAATAGTGCAAGTTATCACTGAATGCTCTTCATTTCATTTCAGTCCTACCCAAGGAGGAGGAAGGGGGAGAATCCACACTAGGATAGTCCTTGAGAATTAAAGTTCCCAATGTCTGGTGCCAACACCCAAACCTGCAAGGCAGCACACAACGAATCCCAGAGTTGTGATAGCATTTTAGCACCTGCTCCTCACCAAAGCGCATTTCAGACTCCAACCATAAACACTTCCCCAGCTTTCGTTCAACCATCCTGTCCCTGCTTGCCTAGATCTGCTGACTGTGGCTCAGGTGATCTTGCAGGGTGGCACTGAGCAGGTGCATGGAGCAGTGCCAACATTACTCATCTTCATACCAGAAGGACAGAGTCACTGGGCAAACAAGAAAAACTTCCTTCTTTTAACTAAAAACAAGAACAATGTCACCTGGAGGGGTGCAAATAATATGCATACCCATTATATTAGATCATCAGGCAATTATAGCAAGAGGCCACCAGAACACCTGAAGACTGATCACAGTTCTAACAACTCACCAGGCCAAACCAAGTCCACCTTCAGCAAGGACTACATTGCCTCACTGAGAACCACTAACCGTTCTCCTTAAATGCTCATGGTTTTAGGATCTGGGTGCAGAACAGCACAAGAAAGCCTGGCAGGCCTGAAGGAAAAGCAGCAAGTTGCTTGGCCTGACTTGAGATAAATAAGTCAAGACACCAGCGCAGGAAGACCCCCTCTAAATAACATCTCTGAGGAAAAAACTGAAAAGACCTTACTTGACCTTTGAATTACTGCTCCCTCACTATAAAGTATCAATTTCTTCACAGGGAAGTACCTATAATCTTCACCAACATAATTTAGGTTTTATATTGCAAAGGGGAAAAAAAAAAGACAAGAATAAACACTTACAGAGCCTGGTATAAATAGGAATGTTTCATGGCTTTTAAGCATTTGGATAAGAATGCTATGGAATTTCAAGTTCCTCCATAAAATTTCAAAAGTCTGAGGGGCAGGAAGATTTATTCTGAATATACTGGTCTAATAGCAAAACCAATCTAGATATATTCATCCAGCCGTTTCTACTGGGGATATTTCTATGTGAATACACCACACCATTCAGTTACTTTTAACTGTTAAGCAGCACTGCCAAGCACTGCTCACACATCTGCAGAGAGACAATCCTTTAGTGGCACGTACTGCAAATTGTGCATATTTAATGAAACAGTAATTCCAGCACAGGTGATAGAAGCTCTGCTACTAACTTCATAAAGGCCAAGATCTCACCTTACAGATGTCTTCTTGATAAAACCAGATCAAGCTCACACAGGTTTAGTCACATCAGGTCTCATTTCAGAGGACTACCTCCCAGCGCATACCAAGCAAGATTCATCTGCTTCAAACTTCACAGATTTCCAGTAATTATCCTTGTAGAATTGGGGAACTGTTGTAAACCCAAGCTGCAATTTTACTTCAAGATCAAGTTTTGTTTTGTCTTTTAAGAATGCTCCACTTCTTGCTGCTGCTGCTGCTGCTGCTAGCACTCAGGCAGCGCCCTGCTTCTGTCGTCAGCAGCCCCTGTCCCACAACTATCCCAAGTATGCCTCAGCACCATTTTCATTGCATTGTGTGGTTTCTCCATTCCTTCACTGATTTAGTCCAGGCCTCTCCTCAGGGCTCTCAGATAATGAAAACCATGTGAGAGTAAAATGTAATCTTCAAACACGCAAACCAGTTTCATGTGCATTATCAGAAGGGAGAAAAACGTTGACAGTGCATCATTTGTCCCTACTGATAGAATCAGGCTGTTTTAATTGCTGGTGAGATAAAAAGAGATTAGAATCACCATTTACATTAAAAATAAAGTAAAAATTCAAATCTAAAAGCTTAAGTCCTGAAAACAATGGAAATACAACCCCCAAACAGATATATCAGTTTTGTGCTACCTTAAGGTAGTTTTTCCTCATATGTCAATTGTGACATCCTGAAAATTTGTATTGTAAGTTGACACACATAAAAACCGCAGGTGAAGGGTGTAGAGAATAAAGCAATCACTATGGCCTAACTTTAGCATGGAATTTTCTGGCTTTTTCTAGCATTACCACAATTTAAACTATTTTAAGCCCCCTTATGGAGGAGCTCTTCTTACTTCACAAAGCAGTTTTACAGAATTTAACGGGACTAGTCACAGAATACGAAAAGCAAGCAGGCATGGCCTCTCCTTTTTTCAAAGGGCTGCTTTTTTTTTTTTCCTTTATAAAAAGAAACAGTTAAAATGCAGGTAACTTACCAGTTGTCAGTCAGCCTAACAGAGCTGGCAATGCTCATTCTGAGATGCTGTGGCTCAAGGAAGGGAATGCAGTACTGGGACAACCCAGTATCATGAAGCAAGCCCATTTTGTGATCTCAGTGGTTAGCAGGGATTGAAAAGTCGGATCTGCATTTTTTTAAAAAGTAAAACCCAACAGAAGATCCAGACCACCACATTCCACCATGTTTTTAGAAAGCAAAGATGTTATAAAAGTGGTTTTGGTGCTGTTCTTTTACCATAACCACCTGGGTTTTTCATGTGTACCTTGTAAAAACCTTTAATGACTTGTAAGATGATTAATTAAGCCTCACCACCACACTGGGAGGAAGATATTACTATGTTCGTTTTAGCGCAGCGCTGATTGGCTAAGTCCTGGCCTACGTTTACGTTTTTGTTGCCACAACTATGTCACTCAGGGAATTGATTTCTTTCAATGTAACTATTCCAGCAACCACTCTAAAGCAGATGCAGTTACACTAGGAAATAATTGTTTTTAGGTATATTACTTAGGAAACCTTGTGTAAACCATACCAGCAAAACTTACTCCTTGCTAATATAAACTTCATCACTACTAGAAAGATTTTCCATAATAACTGGAGCAGCAAGAATTTTAAGCATAGATCCTGCCTAAATGGTTTGGATTGACGATGTAGGCATCCCAGAACTTGTGCAAGCAAAAGTCAGGGGAACTTTCTGAGTATTTTCTACAGCTGGAGAAGATACTTCTGCAAGGTATCCTTAGCAGCTGCAGGAACAAAAAGTTAGAGCTACACAATATTGCCCTAATGAAGGAAATCTGCTTGTTCATGTTTTGATGGTGCGGTGTCAGCAACTAGTAACGCACCACGATCTTATGCCACTTAAGCACTGAGATGTGCTAAAATGAAACGTCACTGAATGCGCAGAAACCACAGGTAACACATTGCTCCTTAAGCACAAATCCAAAATAATTAACCTTGCCCCAGCTCTCATTCAGAGCTGTAGCCAATGCCAGCAGTGTTTGCAGCAGGAAATGCACTGAGCTCTCCACTGCCTGAGGAATGCGACTGCTAGGGCCTCACTCGGGCTGGAAAACCTGCTTATACTGTGTCTCGCAAGGCAACACACAGCTGAAGTGCTCCCTCAGAGCCGTCTCCCTCCCACAAGCACCATCTTGGGCCCTGATCTCCATTTCAGCCTTCTGAGATTGCTCCATGGAAACATCCCTTCAAAATGCCACCTGAGCAGTTTGGGATGGGGCTGGTGGCCTCCCATATGAATTTTCTCTTGCCACCCCTACCTCCCCAAATCAGAAATGTACTGGTCTTTCCCCAGCTGGTAAATCCACCTTTCCTTCCCCATGAATGCTAAGATTTTTTTATTACTTTTCCTTTTTTTAAGCAAAATCCAAGTGTTCCACACCCGATCCCAACTTGGCAACAGCGGAGGCTGGTTTTTTTCATGTAACTTTGGAGTGCTCTTTTCTGCCTGCTCTCTACAGTTCCCTGATCTTACCCAAAGGAAGGGTGGAATAGACCACATAACTGCTCTCAGTCTCTTCAGTTTTTATCATTCTGCAGTAAAAAGTGTTTCAAATTTGTTTGTACCTAATACAAATATCAGCATTCAGTTGTGATGATTTCAGTAAACTACAGATGACCAATTCCTTGTGCACCTCCGCAGGCTGACACAGTTTTTATGTTCTGTGCCTCCAGAAATACGGAGGAGGTTTCAGCTTTGTTTCTTTTCAAAAAGACAATGGGAAAACTAAGAAGATATGTTTTCCCACCCTGCTTTCCCAAAGCCCCACAACAAGATGGGCTAGCCCTAGTATGAAGCAATAAAATTTGTTTCAGCTGAACACAGAACCACCCAAATTAGAACAGCAGGAAAAGTCCATCAAACCCTGAAGTGAACAAAGTCACTGAAATGTGGAATTACTTTCCTTGAGGGTTACAGTAAATAATCCTAAGAGATTAAGTAATTCTTTTAAAAAACAAGTTGTGTAGAGACACAAAGCATTTTAAAGCAAACAAACATTACTGTGATACAACTCTTAGACAAGGCCTTACAAATGCTAATTAATTCCTTAAACAAAAACTTAAATGGGCTTAATTCATAGACATTCATATAAGTGAACTGCTCAACAACATCTTGGTCTACAATTAGACACTGTAAGTGCTTTGCTAATACAAATAATAGCAAGGCCTTTAAAAACCAATTTTATTAGATCAGTGAACTTTTTTATGGTTTAAACAAAGTCTTGGTTCTATATTCTAACCAATACTGATGAACCTTATATAGTCCAACAGCAGTTATCAAGCAAAATGACCAAAGACCTCTCCAAACTCCCAAAGATTTTCAAATATTCAGTATTTAAAACAATAAAAGGTTACTTTAAGCTTAGACACAACCAAACTAGACAACAGTCATTCTGAGAGAGGATGAGAAAGTAAAAAAGCAAGTATGAATGGCAGTATTTATCTCTGAACCCCTTCTGCAGGACCAAGAATGCAGACTGCGTGCCAGTAAAATATGAGACGATTCAGCTATTAGAAACAGAAGAGAGCACTCACGTTTCCAGCGCCAACCTAGCAGTACGGGAGCTGCTCACAACAAAGCATGACACATGGAACAACCATCGTGAAGGATAACCACAACTCATGATCCCCAGGCGCCACAGGAGAGTCCAACACCTTCTTCTTTCACTTGAGCTAAGCACCTCACAATAACCACTACTCTACTAGGACATGCTTTTAAGGCCTTGAGAACTGTTTCCATAGGCCTTTTTATTTTGCTGTCAGTTTTTTGTTCTGTTCACGACTTTTTCTTTTCCATTCCTATTCATTCACCTATTCATTCCTCATTCATCAGTCTCCCACTTAGATCAAATGTCTGGTTTGCCCTGAATGGCCATTTATACACAGGTAAGTTTCAAACGTACTCTTAGTTAAAAAAATTACATCCAAGTGTCTAGGTAAACTCAAATTTAATCAACCCTGAAAAACTCCTTTCACTTACAGGCATACTAGGCAAGTAAGACAAATATTATACAGTATATTTAAAAATGAATTGCTCCTAGGAGCTCCTTTACATGGTTATTCCCCAAAGTGGTTGAGATTTTTTTTCTGTCTTGAAGATTACATTTCAAGGCTACTCTGGAGAGGCAAGTAACGTGCAAGATCTGGATATCTGCTGACTTTAGAGTTCTCCATAAAGTACAGTATTTTCACATGGATACAATTTCAGCATCAGATCTGTTCAAAGCATGAACCAAATACTTTTGCAAAAGCTGAAGGTATGGCCTTACTGAGGAGGCTGCAGTATGCAATTCTTCCTGTGGCCGGCACTGCATTCCAGAGCTGTTTGGGAATACACTCTCTCCTGTCTAAAGGGGTTTAACAACTGAGAAGCTCCTGCAGCCAAACTGGACTCATAGGGCAGCTATGTGCCTGTTCTTTCATAAAGACAATGATTTAAAGCCTACAATATGATGATGCCATATATGGGGCACATACAGAGAGAAGATCAGGCACAAGAGGTAGATGAAAGTCTAATCTGGAAAGTAACTACTCATCAGAAAGTAAGACAAGCAAAGAATTCCTAAAAGCAGAAAATGAGCTCGCAGAAATCGGTTGTGGCCCAGATTCAACACAATGGACTAAATAATTTTGACAAATCCTCTAGTGCTTCCTGAAACTTTATAACCCCAGCAATAGGCAGTCTGGAACACTTCTATGAAGAACCAAGAGATCCAAGTCCTCTCTTGTATTTCAGTGGATAGAAGAGGAGAATGAGATTCTTAAACCTTATTGCCAATCACCAAGAATGGCTGTTCTCCCACTATTATAAACATTTGGTCTCCATGGAAGGGGGATATCTAGCAGCAAACATTGGCAACCAAGGACATTCCACTCCCACTATATGGTCCACAATAGCAAGGAGAAAAAAAAAAAAAAAATCCATAAGGCTGTTTCAATTAGGAAACCTTTGAGAAGACATCTTCAAAAGTGAGTGTCTGAAAATACCTTGAAATATGGGAATGTGCAATAACAGTTAAATGGGGGAAAACAGGCATCTTACTTTATTCTGAAAGCATTTACACTTCACCCCAAAGTGGGAACACCTAATAATCCAAGAACCTTTTGCCAAGAACAAGGTCATAGTTTTCTTTTTAATTCAGAACAGAACCTAACACACACCATATTCTGCACTGAACGAAGGATCTCATAATTTACAGGTGTTTGGAGCCAGGTTTTGTTTAATACAAACTCTTAACATGTAAGAACTTTCTTATATTGGGCTCTGTCTTCCTGTCGGGTTACAGTTCTGCAGCTCTTTAAAAGCTGTCAGTAAGAATGAAGCAAGAATTGCAAAACGGAGTTCTGGCCCAAGAGAGGTATGAACAGATAAATTCATTCACAGCTAGAAGTACTTTACATTAACATACACTTGGACTGTTGATAATTCTAGAATTAAAGACATCTCTGTATATACATTAATGCGACAACAACTTAAACCTACATCAGATTTTGCTCCATGTTAAGAAAATAAAGCCTTTAACGAGCTGAAATTTTCCTTCAGCTGTTCATTCATTGTAGTGACAGTGAGCCCTAGCCATGGACCAAGACATCATTGTGCTGGGTGTGATACAGAATTAAATGGGCAAGTTGTTCCATCAAAAAAACTCCACCAACACCACCAACCCCCACCCCCCCCCCCAAAAAAAAATCACATTACACTCAACTGGAGACAAAAGGAAGGGATAGAGGAGGGAGAAACGTTTAGGCTTTGAGAACTTGGGGGTTGCAAATTCTCAATTTCACTGTCATGGTTAGGAAAATGAGGCAGTAAAGCAATGCAACCTTATTTCTAAATAAACAAAAAGATTGGTCAGTCTGCTGATGAAAGACAGGATAAAGAGAACAAGAGAACTATTAAATTATCTACACTTCTGGGATTCTTGCTATTCTTTTGCAAAGTGAATGGCTTATGCTAATCAGGATGCATCTGAAATACATCATTCAAGCCTTCTTGTACAAATATAGTTCTTATTTATCCAGAAAGATCCCCACCAGCTGGCAATGTTTGCATACAACGTTAAACCCAACTTCAAGAGCCCATGCATTATGAGTCATTTTACATTTAAAAACATTAGTTTTCTTAGCTGTTCTTGAAGATGGTGTATCTCATGAGAAGAATTTTAGTGGAATTCAACAATAATACACTATGTTACTGTCCTACTTCCTCTAGTACAAAGAAGTTACAAGTTTTCTGTTTGGTGGTTTTTTTTCCTAACGTTGCTTTGCCTACAGAACATCTTTGGAGAAGAGACAAAAGGATTTGCACCAATCCCTTCTATGTGATCCAAATATTTATGCTATGCCCTCTTCAAGCACTTTCATCTAGTAACCTGTGGAATGTGATCTCCTGACCTTAACACTCAAGCAGGTCTAAATCAGCTGCCCTTTGAGCTGTATTACAGACTACAGAGAATTTTTATACATTTGTATTACAGGCATATGAAAACCTTGTGGCCCAGCTGTGGCATTCTGTGCTACGAAGCATACGTTGAGCCCAAAGTCACTCAAGAACGCTTCAGGAAAGAGCAATACTTTGATTCTCCCACGTTTATGGCACAATCTGATGTCATGTGTCACCATAAACAGGTAGAATGATGAACCATGCTATCAGTATATTAACCAGCCATCACCATTTAAATATGTGTCATGCCAAACAATACCACAATTACGAGGTGCCAGCACCACTGCAACCCCATGTCCCACTATATGGCCTATTCTGCCTACTCCGCACTGCCCAGCTTCCTTTCTGCCTCCAGCCTCCTCTCCAGGAGAGGCAGTGCTGCCTGCAAAACATCTCCAGAATCAGAAAGGCAACGAGCTCAGGGGAAGACCAGGCACCCCTTTCACTCCTCCTGGAAATCCTACCCTTTCCTCAAGAAAGCGCTAGAGTAGAAACAAATAATTCTGTGTTGTGTTTGTGGCTCCCAGGAACGTCTTAAGCACGGGGGTTATGTTGCAAGTAAGTGTCCTAGAGAAAAAGAGAGGGAGACCAAGTGCCCCAGATGAACCTGCAACTTCAACTATAGGACAGATTTTTCCAGGGTCAGCTCATGATCCTGCTTCTAGGACGAGCAGTCACTGAGGCAACCCTGGTGAAAGTCTGACCCAAAGATTTAACAGGGTCATGGTCTGGATAGTAGGGTTCATGTTTTCATAGCAGCCCTGAAAAACCAATGTGATGCTGCCCATCACTCACACAGGAGCAGCACAAGGGTGTAGGGCAAGCTCGAGAAGATGGTTCTTACGTTCCCACCCCGCTTTGGTAGAAAGGCTCAGTTCCCCGAAAAAGTCAAGGGTAGCAGAAAAAAGTGACACAGCAGCCAAAACCTATGCCAAGTCCTCTCCCGCAAGATGGATCCTGGTCAGTCACCTGCCCCAGTCCCCTCGCAAAGTGACCCGCTGGCTGTTGCACCTCAACAGAGACTGAGGCACCCTCAGTTCTCTGAGGGTCCATCAGCTCAGAGCACGCTGACTTGCTGCCCCACCTCTAAGGCAGAAATGGGACACCTTTTCCACTTTCTTTTCCCACAGATATCCCTCCAGGGAAGAGGAAGGGGAAGGGGAAAAAAAAAAAAAAAGAAAAAAAGAGGAACAGACCAATATGTAGCATTTCCTGTATCATCTACAGGAAAAACCCACGCAGTGGTGAAGAGCATGATGTCAAGGCTGGTTTCACCACATAAACAGCCAGATCCTCCTGCTGGGGGATGCTGTGTGTTTCCACAGGGAACAATATAACTCTCCCTGCAAAGAGGAGTCCTACTACCAGCCACACAAAATTCTGCAGGTCCTTCCCTTGCACAAAAGACCAGTAGTGACGAAACTCTGCCCGCGGGGAAGTGGGTATGCGGGTACAGGGCTGGGGGAAAAGGAAAATTAGAAATTCACAGCGGTATTATCACTTGTAAAACAGCACACATTCAGCACTTGGCCCCTAGAGAACGGAGTATGCTACAAAATATGCTTCCTTGCACAGAGACTGGGCCTCCATCCAGTTATTATGTGCACATGTCCCTGCTGCGTTTTCAGTCTTACTTTAAAAAAAAAAAATCTCAAAACAAAGAAAACATACCCTCATACTCGCTCTGTACAGTGCCAAGCATGTTCCTAGCCACGTTCAATAATCTGTTAAGGAGTGTTAATTATGGGTTCAACACTTCTACACCTTGTGACACAGCAGTAAAGCACTTAATGTAAAACAAATTCCAGTGTGAAACAAGGAATCTCAACTGATTGTGGAAGCCCTGTTTGCACGCGTGCATACGTAAATGCACATACATGCTTCTCTGTGAAGCATGACGAGCAAAGACAATCTTAACACGTGGATTACAAGCACAATGACTGCGATTATTTTGTCAAAAGAAAAGAGCACCACAAGAAACACGGCTGCTTTCAAACATAGCCTGACAGAAACCCACTTCAGCGACTTTCACAGAATTTTACTTTTTGCAGTTACACACAAGTACATTGCTATTAATTTTGTCTGTTTACTGCCAGTGGTGAAATGGGTGGACGAGTATATTTTTTTTGCAGGAATTTTGCAAGATGAAGAGCAAACTTTACAGGAGAGAGAAGTGATGGGCAAAAGCTGACAGAAAAGAGAGCCAGTCTAACTCCCAGGTTTAGGCTGCAAGAATGAATGCCGAGTCCCTTGTGCCATGCGCTATGAGCCATGAGTCTCTTACCTACTGATCTGCTGAAGACAAAAGGGTTTTCTTCTTTTCAGAAACTGGACACTTGTAGCTCGTTGGGTCAGCCACACAAAGCTTCCCTGCTGCCAAAGGTATTTTTTTTCCTCGGGTTTTTGTTGTTGTTGTTTGGTTTTTTACCCCGGAGAGTAAAGGGCAGAACAGTGGATTCAGCAGGGGCAAAGGGTGGAATTCGAGACTCAACAGGCGAACTGCAGAGCTCTCTCCAAAAGATGTTGTATTTCAAGGCGCTTTCATTTGCAAATCCTTCTTCATCCTCAGTGTCAATAAAACTGGAGGCGGGGGGGGGGAAGTAAACTTTTTTAACTGCAGAAATAAACCGGACTCCACAGAAAGGGGAACGTGCTATGAACTGGACTTGTGGCTCGACTTTTTTTTTTTTATTAAAAATAAATATACTTTGAGACAGGCAATCAAGACAGATGGGTAAAAATCCACAATATAGTCAGACAGGACCTGCCCGCAGTCCTTGGAAGGAGGATAGCGGTATCTCAAGAACAGCAGAATAAACAAAAAGAAGGGAAAGTCTGCGTCCCGGTGGAGGTGGCCCACGCAGGCTCCGCTGTCAGTGGCAGCGCCGCCCGGGGCACTCGCAGCGCCCGCGGCCCCGGCAGGGAAGGACGGCCCGCAGCATCGCGGCCGGGGGAGGCTGCTCTGCTTTGCTCTGCTCCGCGCCGCTCCGCGCCTCCTTCTCCGCGGTTACCTGTGCGCAGCGGGGGCGAGGCGAGCACGGAGGAGCCGCAGGGCCTGACGCGGGGCTGGGGCGGCAGCGTCCCCCGGCACACGCTCCCCGCGGCGGCAGGCTCACACCGGCGCGCACACGGCGGCAGGGCAGGGCAGGGCAGGGCAGGGCCGGGCCGAGCAGCTCCGCTCCCTCCTCCGCCTCCTTCCGCCTCGCTCTGCGGCGCGGGCGCTCCGCGGGACGGCGCTCCGCCAGGGCGGGCAGGAAGCGCCCCGCCGCCCCCGCCC
>JAVKLA010000039.1:3484938-3515896 GCA_034782735.1 Sagittarius serpentarius | reverse complement strand
GACAACAGCAGCGCAGTGGCAGCCACGCCACCTCCCAGCAACCAGCAGCACGCGAGGGCACCGCCGGGGCACCCGAAAAGAGTCAAAGCCAAAGAAAAGGAGACAAAGGAGGAGAAAAGGATACGCAGGGACGGCCCAGCGTGTCTGCTCCGGCAGCGCCGAGGGGCAGGCGCCCACAGAGGGACGGGCGAGCCCACGCGGAGGCCGGCACGCAGGGGCGAGCACACGCGTGGACGCGTGCACAGGCTCGCAGGGGTCCGAGCCGCCGCCGCCGCGGGGATGGAGACGCACACGCGCACACTCACCCACCCCCCATACACACACCCCCCCCTCCACCCCCACACCCCCGCTTGGGCCCCGCTGTGCACCCCCCCGCCCCCCGCCCCCGACACCGCTACCCACCGGCACCGAACCCCGCGCCCCGCGGGAGCCGGCGCCTTCGCAGAGCCGCCGCTGGCAGTGGCCCCCGCCGCTCCCCCGCAGGAGTGGGCGGCCGCCCTGCGCAGCCCGTGCCCTTGGGAAGCGGCGGAGCTGCGGGCGGCAGGCAGGCAGGCAGGCAGGTCTCCGGCCTGGCTCGGACAGGGAGCGCATCCCGCTGTACTGCCCGGCGGTACCGGGCCCCAGTCTGCCCTGAGCAGCAGCTCTGGCCGTGCCACCCGTTGGTGTGTGGGTGAGCGTCTGGCCCCACTCGGCCCGGCGCCAGCCCCGCAGCACAGCAGAGAGGGGCCGTAAGGACTTCAGATGACTTGGCCACCTGCAGAAGCGTTCACAGGAGTTAGCCCCAAGGTCTCAAAACCATTCCGCTAAGTCAGTGGAGTTAAATGGGTTTATACCCATGTACACCGGCCAAGGATCTGACTCACCCACTTTTTGCTGGCCAAATGCTGAAAATAATTGAAAGCGTGGCAAGAACTGATCGTGACTAACTGCATATAAGCAGGATATTAAAGGAGTTCCCTGTATATCATGTTCTGCTTAAATCTAAAATACACATCACGTAGTCTTCCAAAGCTCAGCCTATCATGACAGGAAACATGACAGGACCTCTACTGCGTTGCCGCAGCTGGATCTAATGGATGGTGTGGAAAGAGGCGATGGAAGGGACTTCAGTATTTTCCTCAAATGCAACCACGATTTTGCTGTGTTTCATCACCTTACCACATGATAAAAGATGGTAGCCACATGCAGAGGTGGTTTTTGTTGAAGGCTTTAGCGCCTGGAATCACACAGCAGAATATCCACTTAAAAAATAGTTTGGCTTTAAACATGTAACAACCTTTAAGTAATCTGTGCATGTCTCCCACTCAAGGAAAGCCAGTAAAAGGATCCCAAAATGTTGATAAAAAGAAAGGCTTAAGCCAGTCGCCCAGTTTTGGAAGATCTAATTGCATCTGGTAATGGCAATAATTCAGTCGTCTGCAGCAGTGCCAACCTCTGTACCAGAGAGGCAAAGCTCTTGTTCTGAAATGGGGTAACCAACTTTAACTTCTCCCAGCCTGATGCTTGTAATCAGGGCAAATCCCCAGTCTAAACAAGGCCTGAGATAACAAACTGGTCCTTCAATAGGGACATATGTGTGTACAAACAATGGTACCTTGCCTTTCTCACAATCCACCTCCTCCTTTGGCTTTTGCATACAATGCACTCACTTGAATCCTTCCGCTGTGAGGTTGCTCCTGTCCATAAACTCTGGAGGACAACCTCCGAGTGACAGCTTCTACTTGTCTCCTAGCTCCTCTTCACTAACTTGTAATTTCAAGAAAGAGCAAAACAAAAAATCAGAGAAACTGTCATGGTGTGTCCACAACTGATTTAATACACTAAAGCCTGACTGTGCAAGTATTAAGCCTATTAAGTAGTCCCAGTTTGGTAAGGTTTGGCCACAAGATGACACCAGTTTCCAAAAGTACTAAATGTGCAAAAACCGGCCACATGTCAAATCCTTGCACTGTGGAACTTGGCCTACCAGAGTTCATCAGGGCTCTTCGCGTGAGAAGAGATAATGTGATTCAGCTGTTCACCTTTTAATTGCTCTAAGCAAACAAATCCTTTCCAACATTCCCAACTCTTAACATTGAAAAGAAAGATGTGAAAAAAAATTCAGGAAGTCAAATTTCAGAAATCCCGAATGCAGCGTATATAAACATCTATATTTTCCCCTCATAACTGACATTCATTCATTGGAACACTTCAGTGGAACAAGTGTAGAAACACATGTAAACAGTTCATTAACATCCCATAACCTTACAGTTTGCAAATGCAAAAAAAAAGAAAGGACAACACAGAACAGGCTAACGAAGCACATATTTGCTAGGTGCTGGGGGGTAGAGTTGCAAGGGAAATATATAGCTACAGTGAGTTAAAGAGTTATAAACTATGCTTCAGTCACACATCCTGTCTCCCTCCCACATGCTAAAAGAAAATAGTGGGGAGTAAAGAGAGAAGGTAGAATCATCAGGAAAGTAAAAATATTGGTTAATGCAGACACTGAAAAGCAGCTAGCCTTGCCCGAGGCACTTTAACCTCAACTCATCTGCCACTGTTTATTCTACAGAGTACTAGCACTGCTCATGTTTAACTCACACAATTGGAGATAACAGCTTTATCGGAACTGGAAAAGAACAAAGATGTGCAAAACCCACATTCTCTTCCTTAAAATATTCTCCCCTTGCATCCTCCCTTCACCCAGCTCCCCGCCCAGCCCAGTCCTCAGGAGCTCCAGCACACATCTGAACAGCTGCCAGCGGAGGAAGTGAGCAGTTTCCATACACACATCACGCCACAATGTGGGAATTCAGGAAACAACACAAGAAAGGGGTTCCTAATAACTGTTCCAGCATACCCGGGGCCAATTTATGCAATCATACAAAGGTCACAGTAGATGTGTTAAAAAGCACAAAAGATAAATGCCACAACTGCAACGAGTTCAAAGTAGGAAAATAAATCTTGGGCTTACGAAGTGTTTGGATGACCTGGAATTGCTCCACCTACAATTTTTTAAGAGGCTGTCCTTCACATTCTTTAAAATTCCTCCATCTTAAAGTTCCTCCCTCCAGGAATCTCTGTAACTCTGCCGCCCTTTGTCCACAGCAGCTGGAGCTCAGGAAGCTGCTCATATTATCCCTCATGTACAGAGAGAAATCACTGCTCAGTCCTACGTCCATTCAGTGCATCTGAGAGGAGTGTAAATTAATTTCTGTGGATCTCTGATCTCAGGCCAGTTTAACGGAGCTTTTCTTCTTGCACATAAAAATAAACTGTTCACAGTGCTCAGAAGTGCCATTTAGCTCTTGGGACTAGACAGTACATCCCCACCACCACCAAAGCAAGGGGGTCTTTGTCTAGTCTGTAAACATGCTGTTGGGTGAAATAATAGACCCTACAGTAAACAAACAGTAATGCAAGCAATAGTAAAAAAGATTAAGAGGAGGAGCTGAGGCCAAGTTTACTAGATAAGCAGGAGCAAGGCATAGGTAAATCTGAAAAGGGAGATTACTTTGTATTTCTTGCCATAGAAGCCAAAGTCAGTTTGACAGATATATTCACTGAAGAAAAGGAAGTAAGTGAACAAATACATTAGGGGATACAGATCAAAACAAGATTAGAAGATTTCAAAACCATGTAAGAATCACAAGAAACACGCAGAGAAGGCACCAAGGTACAGGAGGGTTAAGTGGTTTGTCCGAAGTCATGCTATGAGTTCAGTCTAGACTTGGAGAGTCTCTAAGAGTCACATGCCACAGGACCTGCGTTGCTGCCCATACATACGGTGAACTTGGACATACAGCATTGCAGCTTTTGCTGCCATTTTACTACCAGGGTGGACAGCAGGGCCTTCAGGGTGGTCACGGCCATTTTTAAGTTGGATTTAGAGGATTTGATGTTGCTACTATATCCAGCCCTAAGCTGTAACAAACCCTGGAAGGCTCCCTTAGGTCCTGCCATTGGGTACAGCTGCAGACCAGCTATGATTTCTGAAGAGAAACAAAATCAATCTGACAGACATGAGATTGAGGCATGAATTATATGTAAAACCAGTTATCATTCACCAACAGATGGTAATAACAGGTATTCATAGACCAACAACACCAGAAATTACTACCATGAAACTTGACATGCACGGAATCGCTAGAAAAATTCTACTTTTCGAAACACAACAGCAGGAAGAGTTACGCACTATGTACTCCTCTGTTCTTCACTAAGTAATTGCTGTGTCTTTCTACACAAGTTTATTATTCTACCAATTCTATATAATAAAACTTTAATGACCACATAACTTCTGGGAGGGAAGTAATTGCTACAGATACTTTTGTATAGCCAACTTCATGTCCTGTCTATATTGTGATTTACACTGTGACATGGCTCCTGCTCATCTAAGGTCTTGTATGCTACTGCGTGTGAAGATTTTTTAAAAGTATGTCAGTCTGGATGGTACCTCTGATGTAGTGTAACTAAAGTTCAGCATGATTCCTTGGGTGAAGAAAGGGCCTGCACAGGAATGGGAAGAAAAGGAACAGTTTACCACAGTGAAATGCAATATAGAGGTCAGCAGTGATGTGCCACCCATGAGCTGATTGATCAGGTACCACCAGTAAAGAGAATTATTCTAACTGCTGAACCTTGGCCCCTTTTTATGCAGAATTTCAGAAGAAAGCTGTGTAACCAGAAGAGCAACGAACAACTGCCAACTATGGAAAAACAAATTAAATGTTTCAGCTTTGCTCTAAACGCATTCACGCCCCAGTCCCCTAGACTTAAATGTAGTTTGGGCAAAATAAGAACAGCAGGGTTAGTCTGGACAAAGGGATTTCCTTACAAGACACCATTCTCCCAAAGAAGGACCTGTAAGCCCTTAACTGGTATCTGTTGTATGTTAACAACCTTGATGTATGAAAGTTGACCATCTCCCTCATTTGTCTGCACTCTTGCCTCTCAGGCCTCTTTAAAAAGAGATGTCTCTTCAAAATCTGCTGAAATGAATTAAAAGTTCCCCTCAGCTTCCAGTGGATTTGGATCAGAGTGAACTGTAAGAGTAAGGCATGGAGGCCCTGCACTTCAACACAGTCTTTGTTTGCTCTTGATGACTAAAGAATGTATGAAATCACAAGACAGCGAGATGCACAGCAGGATCTGCAGCAAAAAAGAGACTTGATAATCCTGATATTTCAATGACCATAAAGATCAGGAGGGGAAAACCACGGCTGATTTGAAACCAAAAAACCTAACCTCTTCAAAATCTCCAGGACTTATAATGATACTACTGTATTGATAAATACCATAAGGACAGGCGAGAGGGAGTGCTTTTTGATTTAAAGCTTTTGCAACTCGTTTTTAATGTTGATGTCGGAAGCAGACTCAGAACTGAGAAATGAAAGAGGCCCAACCAAAAGTCATCTTTGGCTGGAAGCAACCTTCTGTTGCCTGGGAAAGTTAAAAGTACGGTCTCAGTGAAACAATGAGCACCATATAGATGCTAGAGCTCTACTAATTGTAGGACCAGGACCATCTTCCCCGACTACATAGAAGCTGTACTGCATAGTAAACAGATTATTTTGAACATGAAATTAAAGAAGAGAATGGAAGGAGAAATAATGTTACATACAAAAAGAGTCAAACCCATTGGAACAAAATATATGAAATTCTGTTAAATAATTGCTTCAAAAAGTGGCAATTATAATTTTTCTGAGCACATAGTTGTGCTCCTGAAAATGACCTTTCTCCTGTAGTAAGCTACAAAAAGATTGATAATTAGAGACAGCAAGATATCAAGTTACAGATAACTGAATAACATTTAATTTACACAGAAATGAAGAACTAAAAATAGAATTATAGAACAAAGCCTGATTAGATTTTACAATCGATTTCAGTAGCTGCTCCCACATTCTGGAAGAGCACCAGCACTCTCTGCTGGTGATCTTTGTTCAATACTTATCTAGAGGAAAAACGAGGAATGAAAATGCACTACGTTTTTTATACGGAATGCCATTTTTTGTTTTAAATGGAAGATTAATTAGATCCCTATCAATTTAGCAAACAGCAACTCTAGGAGCTACTTATGTTTTTGGAAACAATACAGTCATTACTAAGAAATGTATTTACTATGGGCAATCATCATTCACTGGAATAAATTTCATTGTCGCAAATAAACATCTGATGTTTAACGCTTCTCTCTGCAGAAAGCACTTCGGCTGTGCTGTAGCACAAAGACAAGCTGGTGTGAGAAGTTCCCACGATGGCAAATCCCTTGGCTCCACCCTGACTTTCCATCAATTTTAGAGCTGTGCCAAGGAAAAGAGCTCTTCTTAAAAAAGTCCTAACTATAGCACCAACATCTTCCCCTACGGTAGTGGCAGTGGAAATGCTACTACGTTTTAATCAAAGCAAACCTGCTCCCAGCCCTGTCTCTGTTACACCCTTTGCCAGGAACCTGGAAAAGCTTTGAGTCCCTCTCCCCAGCACGCACCCAAGCCTTGTCCACACCCCTCGTGGATTACTTCACCGCATCTGAGCCAGAGACTGCACAGGGACAAACAGATCAGGAGCAAAAAAATAAAAACAAAGCCAAGTACCTAAGTGACAGCTGTCCCAGTTTCCAAACTATACACAGATCAGGCATCAGTAAGAAGGGTTAAAGACTGGCAAATTGAATCCATGTGCAGCTCATGAAAGTGTGGGAAACAAAAGAGACAATGTGAGTTAAGGACAGAGTATTCATTAGCAAAGAGCTCAAGTTTCTTGGCTTTTGCCGGTCTGCTTCCCAATGGCCATTTTTCAAGGTAGCTTTTTGTTCTTCAGTTTTGAACGTAGTCCTGGAAAGACATTATACTCTTTCTTAGCTAAAGAACTAAAGCTCAGTACATGTTGAACTGCTTAAAATAATTTGTCTTTTTAATTCCCTGGGGGCAAGAGGGGAGAACAATGTTAGAGATGAGTTTTTTCTGCTGGGCTACAGTGGGCTTTGCATCAGAGCTTTATATGACATATCTGATCCAAAGACCTCAGACACCTTCATAAATTTTCATTTACACTACGGTATTAAATACAAAAAGAAATTCAATGTTTAAAAAAAAAATACATGAGACTTCAAAATGCAGCCCAATCAACTTGAGTCAGAGTAAAGCCATTACTGGGGAATGGCTGCCAAGCTCTGAGCCACTGCCCCAGCTCAGCTCTGCATTGCTGGGTCTGGACCTGCCATCCCTCCCTTTCAATGCCTGCAGGGCACTCGGGAACTTGTTAATGACGGTGACTTCAAAATATTTGGGATGCTGAAGAGATTCAGTTTACAGCAGCAACATACCTTGGAGAAAGGGGTCCCAGTCATTCACAGGGAAAGGGCCGGGGCCTCCAGTTTGTCCACATGAGGAGCACAGTCAACCCTCCTATCAGGTGGAGCACGCAGCCACGTCTGAATTCAATGACATGGGAGGGTGAGGTACCAGTGAGGGCCCAGTGCTCCCAAAGCCCTGTGGTAGGTCTATACCCCTCCATCACAGGGGAGACATCCAGAGTGAGACTGCAAATCCCCTGGTGCCTAGGGCCACTATTTTGAAAGCAGCTCCATATCTGGTAGGACATAAATACCTCCTTAGGATCTGCTTCATAAGGTCCCGACATATAAGCCGAATCTTGAAATCTGACCTTTGCTTCTTCAGAAAAATCTGAATTTTGGTAATCCTGGGGCTTAGAAGGGAACTGATTTGCTGCTCAATCAAGAAGCAGCAGCAATTAGGGTGGAGTTCTGGAAAAACCAGTTAGAACAGTGGGTCAGAAATTGAAACCCAGGGTCTATTTCACTGTTTCAGTCAGTAGGTATCTGTATATTAAGGGTAGCCAGATACACAGCATTTTACTTCGACTATTTATGAAGTAAAAAATGGGAAGAACAGCTTCTGAATTAGCGAAGCAGCTAAAAGCCCCCAAAGGAACAAACACAGTGGTAAAAATAACTGAGTTTTAACATAGTTGTAAGTCAAAGTCAGAAATAATTGTTCTAATGCATTTTGCTCCTGACAAATGCCGACTTCAGAAGAGCTTCACATCTGCAGAGAGTCCCAAGAAACTTTTTAAGCATTCAGGGATCACCAACGCTTGGCTGAGTGGGACAGAGTGACAGTCAAATGCCAAGCACAGCACTCCAGAGCACTGCATGAGGAACAGAGATTCCTGCCTAAGGGATCGGAGCAAGTTTCCCATTGGACAAAAAGGTTTCAAACCTTAAGTTTTCTACTTTTCAAGGAAGTTAATATTTTGGACATGACAGGACCCCACAAGAGATCACTGATCTACAAGGAATGAGAAGATGCTAAAAGCCTTGAGAACTTGAGTAACTATAGGAAATAAACATGGTTACTTTTTTTTAATACTATTAACTACGCATGCCAGACTGCTCTTAAATATTCTCTTCCCACATTCATACCCACACCTTTACCTTCGTACCATACGAATTCCGTATTCAGCTCTGTCCCTTGATCATTAATGCAGACTCCTAAGCTTCAGACTTCAAAGAAATGCGCGCGTAAGAGTCACAGGCACAGGACTGGAACAGCGTCAAAGCCTCCCTGTGCAAGAACCTCGATCTTCTGTTTGACTTCACCGTACAAATATCTCGGTCTATCAAGACAAGGAAATTCAATGATTTATGTAGGGCTTCCCACAGATTAAGTTAATAAGGGAACCCAACAGTGCCTCATCTCCTTCCGCCTTCCAAACACTGGTAAATGAAAGGAAATGGGAATGTCTCCTGGGGTAAGGGTAAGACGTGAGCTCTCTACAAATGTGCAAGGGAAGAAACCAAAGACTTCATTGTGTGGATATGCGCTTCTCCAGGAACCCTCTTCCCTTCTCCTCCCTCCCGTAAGTGGCATATGATAATGTTCTTAGGGAAACTTGGTTCAATTGCAGAGTCTCACCCACACCACACTGACTGTCAGCTAGATCGGTGGCGCTTCAGTTTTCTTCCTGCTTTTTCTTTTATATTTTTCCTTCCTTTGTCCCTCCCTCCTTTCTTCCGTTCTCACTCTCCCTCTTTCTGCTGCTTAAAATGGCTGCACTCACTGCTTCCTTATTTCTGTCGGTTCCCTTCTGTCATTTGTAGTACATTTCCAGTACCACCAGCGTTACTCGGAGCTCCAGTCATGCCTTACTAGTCAAAGCTTCCAGCATATGAGACTGAATTACAGCTTAACTCAATACAAATGAAGAAATTATGGCACAGATAGATCAAGATACAGGTGTCTCCAAGACCCTAAGGGACTTAGGGACTCATTTTAACGTAATTTGCAACCAACATCCCTTTGAGTTACATTTGAAAATTACACCACTGTTCCCTGGCCAAGATTAAGCCTCATCACGAGACAGTCAGAAAGGCAGTCTGGCCTTTTTCAGCATTATTTGTAGCTGCTCATATATCGCCAGCTTTCAAGGAAATTACCCAACACCAAACTAACACAGGTGTAGTTTCTTCAGTGGTAAGAAAGGTGCTATAAGTCATCAGATTCAGGCATTTTCATCAACAAGATGGTCTACACTTGCTCTAAGTTAGACATTACAATTGTAAAGTGTGAGAAGCTGTTGTAGATACACACGCTTCAAAGTGCTCTCATCAGCCTTATGATCCCTCATAAAACCTTGGGCTAAAGTGACAGTACTGATGGTAGACAGTGTTACGGAGCAATGATTTACTTACTGAGAAGGTGAACTATAAAGCCAAACTCAGAAATTTCTCTGCCTAATAAGAACATTGCAATTAGGTCATCGCTGAACACTGCATAACCACAAATCGGAGCAAAAACATTCCCACAGAGTAAGTAATATGTGACAGCAGGTATTTGGAATGAGAACAAGGATTTCATCCACGTAGCCCTACTGCTGAATTATGTAGATAAACAGCGGTCCTGAGATAGTCAGCTTCCAGTGGGGCATGCAGGTGTCAGGATACACAGACCCAGTTCAGCACTAGCAATCTAGAGCCTAAACTCCCAAACATGAAAGTTCATGTCCAGCTTTGATGTCAAATTTGACAAGGTGTTCAGAGCAAATTTCGGAGTCAGAATTCTATTTAGGTCAGGTATGAACTGGATCCAGGCCACAACCTTCTTTCTATCTTCTGGACTCCAGTTTGAACAATGCTTCTAATTTCCAGTAACTACTCCTGCTAAAAAACTAAATCAGTTCTACGCCTAACCTTGCGCAGTTCAGGCTGTATATTTTGGTAAGCCTCTGAACACGAGACCTTTATTCAAATGACAAGAAAAGGGACTTTAATAGGAGAACACTCTCCAGACTGCCTTTGGTCACTGAAACTCCCTGACCTTCTCCTTCCCTTGGGTCCTGCAAGGTGAAGATTTGTGGGTTAATGGGATACTGTTCTGATCACGGAGATTAGGTTACAAGGCCGTGCCTTTGACGAATGGTGACTGGCTTCTTCAGTATGGCACTTCGGTTTATGACTGGGGATTTCTTTTAATTAGATTGTACTCTTAATTATTTATGACCTATATTATCTGCAGAAGCTGCCCAAAACCTAAGCCTTAAAAAGGATAATTGGAATAATCATATTTTTACCTCTTTTGTAAAGCACCTTGAGCCTTACTGATGAGAAATGCTAGGACAGGATTAGATGCTTAATGAAAAATTATCATTAAAAAGTGGAATAAAAATGAAAAGTGAACTAAAATGGAATTTGCTATTTTATACTGCATTAGGGCTCAATTAAGGATCATTTAGCAGAAGTGACACTCTGAAAATTTTAACCTGAAAATTGAATGGGGATCTTCTTTATGCACCTCACGATGGGAGATTCCAGGTGAGGATACCAAGGGCCAGAGTCTGGGGCTGAATGTCATGAGAAGTCAGAACAGCCCCCCAGGAGCTTGCACTATGGACGTGCTGGGCTATCCTACCGTGTGCTGGTGATTCAGTCAGTCCTTGGCTATTTACAGCATCAAGGAAAAGCTGTGGGTGTTTAATATCACCCAGGTTCCTGTGTCCACCACAGCTCCTCCACACTGAAGATCTGGCCTTCCAGCCCTCACCTTCCTCAAGAAGTATCCTGGAATTGAGACAGATAGGATTTGTGCTTCTGCTTCGTCCATGTGGTAAATGTCATGGTGAGTAATAATCCTTCAACCTGAGGACAGACCATGAAGTAGTAGTGGGGATGGCTAAACCCAGAGCCTCAAGGGGCTGCTGGGATCCCCACTGTCTACCAGGCAAAAATACAAATGCAAAGCTTTTAACTCTTTGGGGATTATCACCCTCAGACTGGCATTTTGTTCTCTCAGAGATCAAAGCAAGAGGATTTAGAGTCACTTTTGCTTAATTCAGAGTTTGGGCAGATGTGGATCAGCTCCTGTGGTTGTTTAGGGCTGGCAGGGACAGGGACTTTGGAGGGATAAGGAGGGCAGAGCAGGCACCATCTCGTGGGGCAGAGGGCCTGGACCTCCTCTGCAGGACTGCAGGTAGCAGAACAACCCCTTTCATTACCTGGACTTGAAAATGGACCTGGGGAGGGACAGGATGGCTCCGCTCTCTCCTCTGCACCGACTCCTCTGTCCCCACCACCACACACATCAAACGGTCCCCACTGCAAGCCCTCACTGCCTTCTCCTCGCCTTGCCGCTTGCCCATGACGAGACTTTCCAGAGACCACCGACGGTGCCCGCGACGACCCCCAAATACTGGACGCGGTCCCGGGCGCTGCGGGCTGAGCCACAAAGCTGCCCCACACCCGCCTACCTCGCCCGGCGAAGGAGACTGGTCTCTGTGAGGGCAGCGGAGAGACACGGCAGCCCCTTCCCCGGGCTCTGAGGGGGAACCCCCGCCTCGGGGGAGCCGCGGGGCCGTGCAGCCCCGTCCCGGGAGGTGCGAGGAGGGGGCAGCGCGGGGGGCGGGTCGGCATTTACCTCAGCCTGGGGGCGGGGGGCGCGGGCAGGAGCGGGGCGCCGAGCGGAGGGCCGGGGCCACCGCGGCCGTTAGGCGGGAGCCGGAGCCGGCGCCGCGCGCCCCCACCTCAGCAACCCCTCCGGCGGGGGAACCCCAGCGCCGTTCCCCGCTGCACCTGCCCCCGAGCCCCGGCATCCCAGCCGGGCAGGGCGGCCGCGGCCCCCTCCTCGTCGCGGGGGGCCGGCGGGGGCAGCAAGCCAGCCGCGCTCCCCTCACGCAGCCGGCCTCGCAGCGGCGGCCCGAACCTCCCCCCTCCACACCCGCTCCTTACCCCGCGGGCGCCTGCCCCAGCGGCCGCCCGCTCATCCATCTTGCTCCTCTTCCCTCCGAGGTGACAAAGCCTGCATGGCAACGAGGGACACCGAGGAGCTCTGGGAAGTGCCTACCCCAGATTCAGTTATTAACTTTCACCAAGCGGCTGCAACTACGGCACCCGGCATCCCCCGCTGGGCCAGCGCCTGCAAAGGCAGCCGGGAAGCGTAGTCCGTCTTCCCGCCTCGCCGCCGCCTCACCGCCCGCCCGGCGGCGGGAGCTGCCGGCCCGCCTCGCCTGGCCTCATTGCTGAGGGGGAACACGACCCTCCCTCGGAAGGGAGCTGCCTCCGTAGGCTCCTTTAGGTTTCCAGGCCTTGGTCGATGGAGGAGAGGGGGTCCAGGCGGGTGCCCCACCGAGGCAGCTCCTTCCCAGCAGGCCTGGGACACACAGGCATCTGAGGCTAAAAGCGCAAAAGTCCTTCGTGAAGCACCATCTGGGCTGCGAGGCACACCGAGAAGGCAGGCGTCAAGGGGAACGCACAGAAAAAAAAGGGGATGGAGATGTTCACCCTTCCCTCCAAGAGAGGGGGATGCCTTCCCCACCATCACGGTGTCACTCTCAAAATGGCTGCTGCCCATAGGAGCCCCCCTCCTTGGAAAGGCAGAGCTGTAGCAAGAAGTTTTGAAGTTTTAGCGGTTACGAAGGTACATTTGCCACAGCTGACCTCCTGGCCAGCCAAATCTGCAAATATTAAGGATGTCCTAGGCCCGCCTCTGCCACATCAGGGCCGATGTCCCTGCACATGGCAGCCACATCACCAGTGCTACAGGTTGACAGGTATTTTTACAACTAACTTTTTCAAGTACCATTGATTGCACGTTTTACAACACAAACACTTTCTCTTCCTCCCGCAGTTAACAGTAGATTGTAAGTTATGCAGGGAGACACCAGTATGAGAGCTCACATATGTCAGCCCAGGAAGAGCTTATTTTGTTGACAACATATTTAAGGTCTTTTAGGTTGATTTTTTTTTGTAATCTCAGCCATGAAGATGTAAGCTCTTCACCTTTTATTTCACTTGGCTCTTATGATCAGTCCATCTATTACCTTCATCACATCATGAGCTTTCTGCAACAGCATTGTCTTCTAATCTCTCTTCCACAACGTTTCCAACTAGCAATATTCCTTACCCCAAAAACACTCAACAAAAGTAATAAAAATCTAAAAGCAGAACTGTCAAAGATTCATGTCTAGAAAAGTCAGAACACATGCCAAAATAATCTAGGAAGACAGATGTGACTCCAGACAATGTAAAATTTAGCGAGAGAAGTAACCTCTAGGTGCCTTAAGAATATTTTATCACTGCAATAGCCAGGTGCTAAAAAACTTTAATAGGCAAAGGTTAAAAAAATATCCGGAAACTCTCACTCAAGTAATCAGCTGCTGATCATCAAGTGTACAGCTCCTGCAGTCTCATGTTGAGGTGTTTCATCCATTTTTCTTTACGAACCATAAAGCCCAGTATCTCTCTGGCCTTGCTGTATGAGGCTTGCTATGTTGAGCACACAGACCCAAACATTACCCATTAGTTAAAACAAGCCATGTAGAAACAAAAGGACATTTTAGAGATGTTAGTATCAAGCATCCAAAGTTAGGTGGAAAAATGCCTTTAAGTGCAGATACGTGTGTTCATGGAGCATTACTACTCCTTGCCATATTTGATTAGGTAGCTTTCCTTTGTTGCTTTCAATGAAGAGGGGAAAAAACCCAGCAGAGGTAGCAGCCACACACCAACCTTTCACTGTAAACACCAAGAAAGGAGCTCTGGAGGGTAAGTCTTGTTACTGCTCCATGGGAATCCAGCAACACAGGGGTGTAAGAGTGACACTAAAATGGGCCGTGCTGTCACGAGGCCTTGTTTGCCAGAGCCAGACAAGAATGATCTGTTATAAAACATGGTGGAATGTTTGTTTTTGTAGTACTGGATTTCCAAAATCCATAGTCTTTTTGTGGCTGACAAGCTCACTCCTTTCTTTGCCTCGTTACTGCAGCTGTCGGAGGTCTGCACCCCTGCCTGGAAAACATGAGTAACAGCAAGAAAGCAATCCTAGCAAAAATCTGCATCATTCATGCGTAATCAGACAATGCTTCGGAGATTTACAAAGGAGGAGAGGAGGAGAAAACCACAGCACTGCAGTCATTTGCATTATTTCTAGTTTCTTTTCTTTGCAATAGTCACTTTTAGCTTTCAAATGTAATGAGTATGTAATTCATATGCAGTTTTATACACATTTCAGCGTTACTGGGTTTTAATTCACATCCCATCGTGACCAAGTAAAATTTGGCAAATAGACTGTGTCTGTTTATAACACATGCTTTCATTTTGTTTTGGTAATATTATGTACATACACACAAATTAACTTAAAAGCATACTATGTGTTGTGGCTTACTGCTTACCTCAGAGATTCTCTCCATGGCTCATCCTGGCTGCTTTATACTATTACACCTCCTGGGAAGCACCCTATCAATACTGCTGGGAATTCACTAGGAATAAAACCAGGCAATCGCTGCTTTACATCACTTACTTTTCTCTGATCCAGCAGGAAGATACACAAGCAGCTCAGCTGGAGCACTGCATCTTCTTACAGTTCTTACGAGCAGAGCTGTCCATGACTGCTAACATAATCCAAAACATACTTTTGGATGTTCAGAAGCCAATCTGAGTTTGGAGTGGTCCTGGGTTTGGTTTAGAGCCACCCTGTGCTCACATTTGGATCCTGCAGCAAGCATAGCAGCCAACGCATGACAGTCAAAATGGAAATCCCAGCTTCATACATTTGCACCGTGTTGGTGGTCTTCCACTGACAATACTTGCAGTTCTGCAACGTGCTTAAGCCACACACACAAACCTAATTGTCCAACTGTGTGGTTTTACTATGCTAGTTTTAGTGCTTTTAGGACCACAAACCTGAGCAAAGGCGCGTTGCAGTTCTGTTTGCCTGTGACTCAGTTTTTACCTGCCCTCTGCCTTCAAAGTTTCCCCTATATTCAGATTAGATACATTAGTTGCCTACTATGAGGCCAGTTCTCTAGATGAGAAACATTTTTAAATTTGCATTTTTTGTACTAGACTTGCACATTCAAAATTTCATCTTATTTTATTACTTGATGGTATGGAAGTTTTAACATAACAGCACATCTGTAGCTATTTACTTCCTTACCAACAAAGGTCACTTTGATGATGACTGGGTGCTTACAGATCCACCAGACAAAAATAAAAGGATATTCACAAATATTATAATCAGTGCAAAAAGGAAAAATACCTCTAGCTCCTGATGCTAGGAAGAAAACACTTTAATTCTAAAAATCTGAAAGAAGGACCATATACAAACTGGGAGCACTTTAAATATGTTTATTGAGCAGCTATTACAATCTGCCTCCAAAAAACTGGAGTCCCCTTGTTTCTGAACCGTGTCAAGTGATGAAAATGCCTGCTAAGAACATTGAAGCTAAACAGTGCACTCCTTTCTGAGAAACAGACATGTCTACCAGGGATTAATCTCTTTGAAATGGCAAAATATAAATATATACACTCTAAATTCACAACAACAGTTTAAACTCACTATGTTAATTCAAGTGGGGTAACAGTGGACAAATCCACATCATGTAAACTGCAGTCGTAAAATATCTCTGCTCTCTTCTCAAACCCTGTCCAGTTTCGGTTTACATTCTGTGATCTGCCTGTCGCAGAGTCAAAATACAGAAGCGCTGAAGTGTTGAATCTCAGGGGCTGTGCACAGGACCAGGAAGTGGGGCGATACTCTGTTCTCTACACGTTGCTCAAGGCATCCACACCGGGAAGAACCTTACCTGTTAGCAGTTAAAAAATACCAATAAAGTTAAGAACCCCTCTGCCCTCAAACAACTAAGCTTTACACTTACAATTGCAACATTTAAATGTACAAAAAAAATTTAAAAAAATCAGAAATTACATGTTAAAAATGGAAGAGCTTGGCTCTACATACACTCCTGTTGACAACTGTGGCTCTTAAGGCATATGGGTTACATTTAAACTGTTCCACACAGTAAATACCTTTTAGGGCTGTATCCAGAGCGCAGCTGCACTCTTATTTCAGCAGACAGATTCTTAACATACCACAGTCATCAATTCTCTATTAACAATAATGGTAAACTTCTATCCAAGTCTCTGCTAGGGTCAGATCCAAACACCCAGATCTTTTTCTGTAAGTTTGATGGCAAACAGATTTCTGATTGGATCCAGGGAGTTACTGCATACTTTCTTCAATCTCTAGTGGCATGTAAATAGAATTTTGGAGAGTGTGGTGGAAATTTTAAGAACAAATTAAAAAAAGAAACAAAGCCTCCTACAAATCTCAGGTCTTTTACTGGGACTAAACCACCCAGATCTAAATACTTACATGCCTCATTCCAACTGATGGAAGCAAGGAATATGCTCATCTTTGAGGGCCCAGATTATTAAAGCGCAATGTTTTCTAAAGCATTTTTAGCTTTTTGTCCTACTTTAATAATGAAAAGAGACCATTCTGGTTTTGCCTTTTTTCAGAAAACCTACCTTCTAATGCTCAAGCTGTGTGGCAGTACTGAATTTTAACATTGTTCACAACTCACTAGTTTGCTGGGGTTTTGGGCATGGGGGCGGTTTTTGCCTTTTTTGTTTTAAATCTTCAGAAGCTTTTCTAATTAGCTAGACTTCCGTTACGTTTAAAAGATCATACAACACAAACCCGCATTTTCGGCCAAAACTTAGACGAGTTTGTCCTTTTGAATAAATCAGTTGCAGTGTTTCCTCCTAACCATCTGCATTCTTCCCCTTTACCATCACTCCCTAGGCAACAGAAACAAAAGCTCTGTCTCGCATGTAACTGCTGGAAACTAACAGCTGCAGTGCAGTTTATTGCAGTTTCTCTTCTACAGAGAAGTTGACAGCATTAGATAATTTACACATATTAGGAAACAGCTAATTACCAGAGGAAATGAAAACTCATTTAGAGTACAATGTAACTCATTAGAAGAATCCTGTAAATTCTCACCATTTTGAATTCCAAGTATCCTTGTGCGGGTTTGTCAAGTGATCACTAGAGGGCTCCCCAAAACCAGGGAATTTCAAACAATGCACAGAAAAGGACACTTCTGGCAAAAATTTGAGACTATTCTGATGAGATTTCCCTAACAGAAACTGGGCATTTTAAACAGTCTGGTTAGCATGTCTCAGGGGATCATCTACAAAAGAGAAACTGCTCTCAAGGCCGTTTTATTTTCTGTTCCAGCATTTCCACTTTCTGGGAGTGGCAGACTGTGCTGTTTGCAAGACTATTCCACTTTCTTTTCTCTTTTCCTCTAGGAGGACTACAAAAGAAGAGCAATGAGGAGCTCATTGCTTAAAAGCTATGTGCAACTCCACACAGTGGAACAGAAAAGACATTCATTCTATTGTCATGCTTTCTTGAAGATCAACACTTGGTAGAGCACCCAGAACTACCCGATTTGCTCAAGTTAAGATAAAAGAAGAGTTACCCTCTAGCAGTTCCAGGCTGGCGCCACCTCCCGTGCTGACATGGCTAACTTTATCCTCAGTGTTCCACTTTGCACAGCAAGTAGCTGTATCTCCACCACCTGTAATACAAACAGAATCAATGAGACACATAAGAAATTCAGATTTTGTTCAGCTTGAGGGCCATAGCCTTGCTACAGTCTGGTCCTGCTCCCAAGTACTGCATTAGTACATACAGCAGTTTTTAAAGCCCTATTTCCAAGCTGAAGAACAGATGAAAACATAAGGAAAGAAAAACGATGACATGTATTTTTAACGTGGTACTGGCAAGCAGAAGCTTCCTTGTTGCATTTAGAAAGACAAGAACAAACACGTACAACTACTTACCAATAATGGTGATGCTGCCCTTTCCAGTTACTTCCACCACTTTGTCCATCAGGGCTTTGGTTCCTTTGGCAAACTTGTCCCACTCAAAGACACCAACTGGACCATTCCACACAATTTGCTTGGCCCTTCCCACAACTTCAACAAACTTCTTCACACTTTCAGGGCCACAGTCCAAGCCCTAAGACAAGTCAGAGAAAACACAGATGATATACTTAATCACCCACCTCTAGCTGGGATCCTCAGAAGCTTCCCCCTCGCCCCCGGATATGAAGGAAGAGTTTCTCTGTGTGCACTGAATACTGAGGAACAGAAAGATTTGCCAGCAGCTGCTGCAGCAGGGTGGAGTCTGCTGTGGTATTTTTCTTCCTAGTACGAGTAAGTCATTTTTTAATCAATGTCAGATGCTTCAGGCCTTGGTTAGAAACTTTTGCCAACTCTACTTAAATTCCAGTCAAATAAAAAGGATTTCTACTGCATTCAGATCTGAAGGTTTTAGAAGAATTTTGCTGTTCTAATCCAAATCTCACAAAAGCTACTTCAGACTTAAAAATTCAGGACAAAAAACAGGGCTTCAACTTCATTAAACCAACACACTCTACACAGCTTGACTGCCTTCAGAAACATTTGCAAAGGATCACAATTACTTTTTCTGTTCCTTTAAGAGGTGTCCTTCCAACCCCACTGCTGCCTGTTACTTCTTTTAGTCCCCTGCCTATTAAAACCTACCATCCAGCCAGCAGGAATGCCCGACGCCACTGTGGCTTCCCCAGTCTGTGCATGCTCATCAAATTTGTCCGCAGTGATGAAGTCAACAGGCAGAGTAATCTTCACACCGTTCTTCTCTGCCTTGGCCATCAGGTCTTTGACAATTTTTGATCCCTCTTCATCAAACAGAGAGTTGCCAATCTAGAGAAATTATTTGGGAAAAGTAAGAGGGAGGCATTTGTTTCGCTACTGGTCATTACAGAAGAGAACAGCAGCAGTCAAGCCAAACCGCTCGGACAGCAATTCTGGAAAGACTGCTTTCTTAGAGCACCTAGCTAGACATAGGCAGTAACCCGATTTTTCCAAGGTGATTGTCAAGTAGCTTCTCAGTGCTCCGTGCTCTTGCAGAGAGTGGAGATAGCCATTCTCAGTACCAGAATACATAAGGGACATCCTGACCATATTCTTTACTAGGAGCAGACACAGAATTGCTCTGTCCATACCTCCATGTTGTTGATCACTTTGAGGAAGGTGAACGCCATTCCACCACCAATGATCATCTCATTGACCTTATCCAACATGTTACTGATCAGCTGGATCTTATCCTGAACTTTGGCTCTGGTGAGAGAAAGAAGGAAAAAGAATGAATAATGTAGCCACTGCCCAAACTCCTCAGACAGTACTTACTCTGGAGTGATCTTTAGTTAAGACAGCATGAAGCCTCACAAGTACTTCTTGGATCCAAGCAGAATTAATCAACTGCTATTCAGTAATGGCAGTATCATGACTGCAGCATGTCAAGGCCATTCTGAGAGAATGATCCAACAAAGGAGTTGTCAGGGGTGGGCAGAAAGGGAATTTGGCAAGTTAGCAGGCCAGCATTAAACATCAACTTACAAGAGCATTTTTCAGCCCTCCATTTTTTTTCTTATTTAAATATAAACCTCGTTTGGCACTTTAGAGCCCGATTTGCCCTGACTGTCCAGCAAGGCAGAGCAGAGATCAGAGCACTGCCATTCACAACCACTGTCCAACCCCAAATCCTCTGTACCAGCTACCATATGCCCAGCTCCTGCAACCCGTCCAGGTCTGGCACCCCATCACACTCACAGTACAGCTTCAAATTACTAGGGTGACCTGTGGTACAGAACTGCCCTGCCCAAAAGCAGATGACTGCATTTGTCACAAGATGCAAAAGATAATGGATCAACAATACCAAAATTATATGGCAATGGCAGAAGAGGCAGCAAATAGACACAAGTCTCCTGTCTTCCCTCTTTAATGCCATGTACAGAATTTTTGCTGTTATCTAAAAGAAAGCTTCATAAAAGACCTTAGGAAACAACCCTGAGCTAAACCTAGGCTGGCACGCAGGAGACTTGCATTATAGTCTTAGTTTGACCATGCCCTGCTTGGTGATATTAGACAAGACTATTTCCTCCTCTTGCTTTAGTTTCCCCATCTCTAAAACAGGGATGATGACACAAATTTCATTAATAAAATGATTTCAGATCTAACCATAAGAAATAGGTATTGCCTCTACAAATCCAACCTTAGTGACCACAGAGAGCTCTGATGTGAACCAGCCACCAACCCCAGTCTAAGCTGTGAAGCTGCTAATGTTGCTACGCTGTGGGAACTGAACTGGTAAAGAAGCGTTGATGGGATGGGACAGAGCCACGGCAAAACCCTGCAGGGCTCATCTTGCCGTGTGCACCTCCAGGCAAAAAGAGATGTGAAAGTGAGTTAGACTTTTCTTTCCCTTGCATATACCCTGCCCCTGGCACTGAATTACCTTCCTGCACGTGGTCTTTCTTTGCCAACACACTTCATTTACACTTTACTTGTTAGTACAGTTGTTCTCAGTTCATCTTCTAGGCCCAATTTTGTTACATATAAGCAGTAGCAAACCTGCCGCTGGACCACATGCGGCTTCCAAGTGTGATCTCCCTCTGGTCCAATTGAGCAAGAGCGGCTCTATTTGCTGTCCCACCTAGGAACCAGCTGCACCGCCTGCAAAACGGTGGTGCTTTCAAACAGATAAAGGTATTTTCTGGCTCTGAACTGCTCTCAGAGCTCCTCCTGTGACTCAATTAGATGCAATCAGCATTCATCAGTCTTTGGCCACGCAATGACTTCAGTATCAAGCTCCTGGACTGGGACATGCTGGTCCGTCTGTTATGCGCCTCTCAAAAAAAGGTTATTTTGTTCCCACTGGATTTACAGCACTTCCAGACTTTACTTATAGGCCTGATATTTTAACAGTTTGGCCACCCTAGCTGCTGCTTTAACTCAAACATCTGATAAGGTAACTAACAAACTTTCCCTTGGTGATATACCTGCAACTTCCATCAAAGGCAATGAGGAGTGTGTAGCACTTATTGATGGGTCACCTGCAGCTGAAACCTTGGAAGTGTACTAATAAAAAGAAAAAAAGCATCGTTCAGCATAACCAAGGTCATAAAAGAAGTTTAAAACTTCATGTGAGAACTGAATACTATTTCTTAAAAAACCCCCACATTTATGGGTACAAAGAGCAGGAATAAGCCACATACTTCTATCAAGAACACGTGAACGTTACGGTGTCCCAGAACTACAGTGCTAAACTGGGTACACACGTGACAAAAACCAGCAGCAACGGGAAATTATTTCTACACATAAGCAGTCACTTGGTTTTGCACCTTCAAGTTTCTTTGCGCACCAGCTGCTGTGGAAGAGCAGAGGCCCATCCAGCTACAGTAGGTCACCATTGCATAATGACAGATCGTGTCAATTTACAGTGCTGAGCCTGCAGGATGCTTGTACTCTGGACCGTGGAAGAAAGGTCACTGACAATGTTTCAGGGCCATTATGTGTATCTAACAGCTCTTTTGGGTCATCTGTACAACAAACTGCTGCAGACTGTCTTGATTTGGGGAACGTTAAGAGGTCAGGAGATATGATGAGCAAACCCTGACAGTATCGTCACGGGAGCGGACATGGTCAGTTAGCTCCTCTCTAATCCACCTCTTACAGAGATCTCAGGACTTATCTACAAATGTGAACTGTGGGTACAGTTAAAAGGAAAGCACTTGTTTGAACCAAGCCAAAGTAACTTTTCATTCCTTACAGAGGAGTTAAAGGGAAATACAGAGTTGATATGTTCTTGAGTCTTACCCTCCAAGAATTGCTAAGAAGGGTCTCTCCGGACTCTCTAGAGCCTTAGCAAAATAATCCAGTTCTTTCTTCATTAGGAAGCCAGCAGCCTTCTGAGGCAGATTGACACCTACCATGGAGCTACAGAATAAAATTAAGAGTGAGGAAAGAAAAATTTTCTATCAGAAAAGGTCCAAACACCCCTGTCTCACAGCATTATAAAGCCAATCCTTCAGTCAGCTGCAGCCATGAGAATAGCTACTCCCTGCATGAAAACAAACACTAGGTTTTTGTTTTCCTAGTTTAAGATGGCTGTACATGCTTACTTTCTGAGATTGTTTTTGCACAGACATATTGATATGCAAGACATTTACAGTGTTAGCTAGTGATCGAAAATGCTGAGGGACAAATAAGCATAGCAAGAGCAGACTTCTTCCTCCAATAGCACTGAATTATGAAATCAAGCTCAAAGAGGACCACCAGAGTTTGCAAGTACACATACTTAAACATGCTCCGTAAGAATAATCAATTGGGAGCTATTAATCTTTTGGAAAAGAGGTCTGCTGTAATTGCAGGACAATTTATACAAGTCCTAAGCAAGTAATTTTTGTATCTTCAAAGCCTAAAAAGTCAAATTGAATCTTAAGAGTTTCAGCTTTCTCCTGTTCCCAGCAACAAACACTACTGATAACTTCCTCCACTAAACCCATTACTCAGGAACACAGCAGAATGATAATGGGATAAACCCAAAAGGAAGTTAAAACTCAATGTGGGCAAAGCTGTGTATGTTTCCATGGCAGACATCATTCTGCAGTTCTGCCTGTGGAAGGAAAATGGATACACACCTGTGAGCTCGGTGGGCAGTTCCAAAAGCATCATTGACATAGACATCTCCCAGTTTAGAAAGAGAGGCTCTGAAAGCCTCCACTTTTGCAGAATCAGCCTTGATCTAAAAAGAGAAATAATGACATGTTTGTGCTATTCAGGTACACAGAGTTGATTGTGAAACTAAAGTCAAAGTCGGCAATTTGACTTGTAAACCCAAAGCAAAGAAAGGCCAGCTGGAGAACTCAGCAGTTCATCCTGTGGCTCACTGTATTTCATATGCTCTCTCCCAGTCCAGTAGGAGCAACAAAAATGTTTACATGGTTTAAACTGCACATGAAACTCCCCAAGACTGCTATTACAGGCCTGAGGACTGTTCCCACTTCAAGTTTCTAGTCCATCAACACAGTAGGAATGAACTGCAGCACCACCACCCTTTCAGACTCTCTTCCCAACAGATTTCCAGTTTTGTGTCGTGAACACGGGTAACACAGAAAGGGGGTGTAGAAACAAGGCAATGCTGAGATGAGACTAAACAAACTCAATGCTCGCTTACTGAACAAAGAAAGTGTGGTCTCCAAGTGCCAGAGGTAAAAGGATGAGCTCCTGAAGGACTGATTTAGCAACTGCATTGAGGATTAACTTAGAAATAGCCTGCACACTACAACAGGCCACAGTGAAAGCAGCCAACATTGGAAAGCTAGAGATAGGCTTAGCGTGTAGTGGGCAAGAACAGATGCACTTCTGTTAAAAGAATCTTCCTCCGTCCTCTAAGCGCCCTACCAAAACCTGATGGGGCGGCTCATGTAGTTGTTTTCTTTCCCACCGTGAAAAGACAGCAGAGCTCACTTTGACAGTAACTGACTGGTCGGACCTAGTTTACAGCCACTTGCTCTTAAAGAACGGCCCAGATTGGCGGTCAAGCGATCACCTCTCCAAGCACCTTCCTGCTTTACCAGCTCACCACCCCAAGCGAGGCCTCTGCTAGCACCCAGATGTAACGCCATGGGGACAACGACCGGAAGGTACTCTAATATATGGCAAATGGGTTTAGCATGGCTTTGGGTGCCCTTTTATTCACACAGCCTAAGCAGAAGACAAGCCAAAGGGACTACACAGATTATAGAACAATGCTGTCAACTACTCCTTCACTTGGTAAATTGCCTGGCTTTACACAAAGAGATTAAGTGCTTCTCTTAAAACCAGTAACATCTGTAAGAAGAACACAAGAGGCTCTGAATGAAGGAACCACTACCACTTGATCTGCTTTGGAAAGCCGCAATTTCTAGGCACCAGTTAGTAATCTGCAGTCTTGTACTGCATCACTGTTTCCATAGCACTGACTTTCACCTCTGTTAGGACAAGACACAGGTCTGTCAACAGCACCTCTCCTGTTGTGCTGAACTGCAGCGCATGCTTCTTTACACATAAGCCCAGCTAAACAATCCGAGAATTACAGAAAGGAACAAAATGAAGGGACTGCTTCCCAAAGCAAATTAAATTCTTGCCCCATTCTTCTGCCTGCCACCATATTGGCTTTCAGTGGCACACAGTTCTACTAGTGAATAATTCCAGACTTGCTCCATTTCTCATTGCCATCTGCAAAGGCTTAGTAGTTCCCTGCACTATTTTTCTAAGCTACAGCAGTCCTGTATCAGCCCATAAAGGGCACTACACCATGTCAGCATTCCACTCCACGCACTGAATCTGAAAGGAGCCAAGGCCTGCGTAAAGTCAAAGGGGTCACCATCGCTAAGAAAAGCAGCTGTCTGGAGCAAGCATTCTTCCTGACCTTCAAGAAAATGTCAGAGGTGCAAGGCAGCCTGGTTCTAGATGACTACTCTTAGGAGCAGACAGGCTTATAAAAGGGTTTGATAATCCCTATGCTGCATAATGTTTAAACATTTTATTAAAACATGAGCCAGAGCACCAAGAAAGAAGTATCATTTATGACCCCAACAAACTATCTCCAACAGACCTTGTTTTTTGGTTTAAACACCCCAAAATAAAGTCTAATAAGCTGCAACCAATTGCCTGCACAGCCCTGTTTTGCTCCTTTTTCCTTCTTTTACAGACTACACCACCTTCGGCAGAGTCATCTATAGCCTTTCACTTAAGTGGTTTCATCTTGGAAATTCAATGCATTTGGCTCAAACTTTTGCACAGCATAGTACAAGTAAATGATGAGACACGTTGGAACTAAAGATCTCGGACGTCCTTCTGAAAGCAAATTCATAAACAGCATTTTAGACAGGCTGCTGGCTCCTTGTCAGTCTGCAACAAACAAGGTAGTAAGACCAGAGCAGGCATGCACAAAAGCTAGACTTGACATTTCACCTTGTTCCCTGAAGCATCCTTCCCTTTCCCTTCTTCTTCTACATGGAATCGGAGGTTCTCCAGCAGGATGATGGAGCCAGCTGCAGGATTAGCACAGGCCTTCTCCACCTCAGGACCAACACAATCCTTCAGGAATAAGACTTCCCTGCAAACACAAGATATACACTCGTCATCCCACCAGTGACTCTTCCTTTCAGAAAGGAAAGCATCCAGGCTCGCTGACAGAGAGGGCCTGATGCATGCTGGACTGCTCTTCTACTTCACCTGCCCAGGAGTGCTTTAAGCTCCACAGCTACTGGGGCCAAGGAGAACTTCTCAGGCATGGGAACACCATCTGGGCGACCCAGGTGACTCATCAAAACCACTGATTTGGCTCCATGATCCAAGCAGTACTTGATGGTAGGAACAGCTGCCTTGATTCTGTAATGGCAAAGAAGAAGAAATTAAAAAAAGATTCAGGTAGTTTACCAGGCAAGCAGACTTAGTGACCACTTACAAAAGAGCCCTGGGAGCTGTCCCTCAAAAATGACAAAAGAAATGGAGACAAGAACTGGGCAGAACAATTACTTAAGTAGTCCATCCTACCTCTGGCATTCACATGGTTCAGCCTACGTCTTATCAAAATACAGCAGGGCATCACCACCAGTAAGTCTCCGAAAGGGACACCGGGCTTCTTAGCGACCTATCCTTGCTAGAACTAATGTCTAGGAGACTAACCACATGCCGCAGAGCACAGCTTTCCCTGTGGAGCTAACCCAGCCTACTCTTCTCCTAGGGACTGTGACAATCCTGAAGCATAGTCCGGAAAGCATCAACAAAATTCTCCATCCCAGCTTGTTTTCACATGATTCACTTTTATCTTCCAAGCCATGTAGGACATGGAAGTAAAATGCATTTTGTAATCTAAATTCTGCTGATTGCTTGTAGCTAAGAAACACCAGGACACACTTGAACGTTGCTGGACTTCCTGGTTTAGTCCATAATCCTGAACCAATAAAGAAATGATGGGAATGTTGAGCAGTGAGTGAACAAAAACTGGCATCTGCCTGCAAGTGACAGACAAGCAAGACAAGACATTTGATATCACTGTTTCTAAACCCCGTGTCTTTGTACGCTGCACTAGAACAATTATTCTAACATAACCCAACAAGTTAACACAACCGCAGAGTAACGAGGAGGCATAAAGTCTTCTGGATACTACCAACAAATATAGCCAACGGGATGCGGTTGTGAAAGGGTCATAACACTTCAACCGTATTTAAAGAATGCAGTTTAGGACCTGTACAATTAAGAAACTTTTTCTATATGCTTTCCACAGCAGCTACGGTGAGAAGAAGCCTTGTAGTCAGTGTAGTTTGCTAATAGCTGCAGGGGTTTTACTTAACAATTGTCAGACCTTCTCCGAGACATCTTTAATATTCCGGTACAAGCAATGACAGCTTAATCATGGTAACATTCCAGGGACTGCTAACAAAACTGGGCTAAAATCAGAGAGAAAACAGACTTCGGGGCTTCCATCGGGAATGGAAATTATGGCTCACCTTTGATTGTTGGTTATTTTGTGATCCTTCATTGGAACATTGAAGTCAACCCTGAAAAAAACAGAAATAAAATTAAATGCTCAACAAATTTCTTTTACAAAGAGTGAGGGAACCTGCCAGTAAAGGCACTGGCTAGAAAAGCAATGTTACAATTAGAGTAAGATTTTTAGCTCTGCCTTGTACACAAGTTCCATTTCAAAATCAGTACATTATTAGCTGTTTCTGCTTGTAACAGCAGAACACAAACAGAGAAAAAAACATCTGCTAGAATGACTTAGTAAAGCTACGTCACCAATACATCCTAATGCTCATGACCACAGTAGCAATGATGCTAAAGCAGGAAATAAAACTGAGATTGAACAAGCTCCCCACAACCTTTTCATTTTAAACAACATGTTCTCAGATCACCAACTAGAAACTTCCAAGGGAAAGGAAATTAATAATGAGAAGTGACATTATGTTCTCTAATGAGGCCTTTAAAATACTCGGTTGGACTACTGTGGCAAGCAGGCAGGCTCAAGGAAGCTGTCCAGTTATTGCCTACAACTTTGAATCTCTTGTTTTCTGCAGCTCAAGTCTCTCTGCAGCCGAGTGCTGTGGCTTATCACATTCCCACTGGAAGACCTGATGTGGATCTAGAGGTAACTTCCCTACTTGTGCCAGATGAAAGGATGGGAGGGAAGAGTTTCATCAGCCATTTCTCACTAGCGTACCTTGTGCCCATGTGCTGACTAGCAGCAGCAGGAAGCTGCGTTGCGTAACAGCAAAGGCAGAAATTACTCACAGAGCTATGGAAGGGAAGGTCTAACTGGCTGTAACAGCGTATCAGAACGAGGAAAGTTAAATATGGTGTTACAGTTTACCCTTCATCATTCTGAATCTATACTAGAGAACAACAAAATTCAGGAAGTTGCTTGAATTCTCTTGCAGCCTGCTCAGCACTAGAAACAGATGGAAAGAACGACAAAAGCTGCCAGCAAAACAGAAGCAGCTGAGCAGAAAGAAATTGAACTGGCAGCCCCACAGTACAGCAGGCTAATTCTAGAAAGGGGAAAGAAAAGCACCATTACCGTGCTATTATTCTAAAATGTGCGAATAAGAGAATACTTCGCTTTACAGAGCCATCAGAGCTACAAAAGACAGGCCCAGCTCACCCTTCTTCCCCACTGCAGACAACTGAAATCTGAACTCCCCTTGAACCCTTTCTCCTCCCCATTCCCAACTTCTCCTGAAGCTTCGGCATTAGGACTGAAAGATAAGCAGGTTATGAGTATGCCAAAATTATGATGAATATAAGAAGAAAAAAAGAGGTATCGATTTTAGTAGTAGTGAGAGCACATGGTGACTCTTTTCAGGGAAATGAGATGCAGGCGGGAAACACACAGATTGGCACGTCATCTGCTATTTCACTCAGTTTTAGTAGCCGGTCACAGAATTGCAAATATAGGTATGCACATTAACTATCAAAGACTAAGAGCTGGCTAACCCATCCTCTGTCAATGAAAGACTGTTCTCTGTAACACAACTCAGAAAAAGAAAAACCAGTTCAGATAGAAGAAAAAAAAAAAAACAGTTGTTGCAGAGATAAAAAGATCTTTTGTTGTACCAGATTTAGGAAGCACATGCAAATTCTGAGCTAGCTTCTTCAGTACTCATTCTGGGGGTTAGCTGCTGGTAATCAAATTTCTAGGGAACTACTTCAAAATAAGATGACAGAGAGACAAGATAAAAAGAGCAAGTTGTCTGACACAGACTACAGGGAAGAGAAGTTGTAATTCTGTTATACCTGCCTACTCACTGAGCAAGGCAACAGCCATGTAGTAGTCACATTATGGTGACCTTGGACAAAGAATCCCACAATAAGAGTATTTTGTGCAGGACTTATCACGATGTACCTCAGTGCCCTTACCTCGCAGTATCTGGCAGTAATTCCAACATCAGGCTTTCAGCAGTCCCTGATGTTTTCTAAATAAGCTATGAATTCCTATTTTAGGGTTTTACACGAGGACGCGCTGAATGCCTGCGACTCAGAAACAGAATTCTTATTTTATTTGCGTAGCTGGTCAGAGCCATGTTTTCACTTTTTCATTGCAACACTTTTTGGATCTGCAGGAAGGAAAAAGGGAACTGGGGAATAAGCTGGTTTTTGTAGTGCTCGCACATAAAAATATGGTAGACTGGATAGTTTTCCCCTCAAACAGCCTGTGGATGATACACGTGCAAGCAGAGTAACTGACCAAGGCAGAGCTCCTGCGGTTTCGGCTCCCCGGGGAGGGGATGCAGACCGGCCGAAGCCTCCCCGCCGGACTGCCCCTCGGGCCGCGCTGGACACCGTCCAGTTCAGCTTTGCCAGAGCTGAGCGAGGCCTGGATTTACACTCCTCCCCGTCAATCATATCCCCCCCATCACAAGGAAAGAGATAACATTTCTTTGATGGGTAATTCAGGATGCACGGGGGCCTTTCCAACAGTCGGCGGTACGGAAAAGAAAAAACAGCAAGAAAAACCCCAAACCTGAACCCAAAACCCCACAGAAAATAATTTGCCGGGCTCAGACAAGAAGCTGCCGAGGACAGCGATGACCCGCTGCTGCCTGGGGAAAGCTGAGCGGAAACCCGCCCGCCCGGACCCAGCCAGGAGAGCGAGGCGGGGCAGGTCAGCCCCGCCAGGGCCCGGGAGGCCGCGGGCGGCTCCCCGCCCTCCTCCATCCCCCGGGGGCACTCACACACACCCCACCCCGCGGCCTCCCGCCCTCCTCGCGGGGCCCGGCCGGTGCTGAGGGCCGCCCCCACCACAAGGCCACCAGGGGCGGCGGCCCCGGGCACTGCCGCGGCCGGACCGGGGCAGGCCTAGGGGTTCCTCCCCTCACCGCAGGGCGGGCAGGCGTGCGGCGGACCCCAGCTCCTCACCTCATGACGACCCGCTTGCCCTTCACATCCACCTTGTCGAGGGTGAGCTTGTTGGAGAGGGACATGGTTGCTCCGGGCCCGATCCCACCTGCCGCCGCGACTCGATCCGCTCTGTTCTGCCGCCGCCCGCGCTCTGCCGCAGCGACGGCCTGCGCCGCCGGCACCCAGCTCGCCCCGCCCCTGCCCGTCAACGATTGGGTCTCGCTGCCCGCCGCGCGTCGCTACTGGTCGAGCCGCCTGGCCGTTCAGCGGACTGCCCGCCCCCGCGGGAGGCCGGGCTGCGGCGGGAGGCCTGGTCACGTCCCGCACGCAGGCGGCCGCCTCGGTCGCCGCCGGGGCAGTCTCCTCACCGGTTCTGCAGCGTGTGGGGAGGTACAGGCTTTCACCGCACCGCCTTCCCAAACCGGCCGGACCCCCGGGGTCCTGGGAGGCAGTCAGGGATCCAGCAACGAATTTAAAAATGTATTTGACGGTAGAATTAAAATTGGACCTGCAAGCGCACCGTACGAAACGCTTTTTCTGGAAAACAAAGCACAGCAGATCACGGCAGGTAACAAACCCGCCTGGTCCCACAGCAATATGATTCGACCAGCTTTTGGAAATGTTTTGTTTCCTGCATAAGTACTTCATCAGATTTCACTGAAATGAATCCTCTTTCATTTCCAACCTCTGAACACCCGAATTAATAGTTCTGGGTCTTATTTGAGGGTAAGTTATCCATAAATGTTGAGCACACGTCAATTGGTGGGAATCCTTCAAGAGAAGGACAGACACTGCCATGGCTGTACGTGTGCCGTAGGCCTAGCATCTCAACTAAAAGAACAAGACAAAACCCAGGGTATTTTTAAATGACCTGGATGAATACTTTTCAAGACAACTGGGAAAAAACAGCCCTTTAAAGGGATACAGTTTGTGTGTGCTGTCAAAAAATTGCCTAGCCCAACGTATGTACGCGTATGTGTGTACCCTATAATGTAATGGAGTTTATGCTGTATGAAAATAATGCAATGTAATGGGCTGTATGAAAAAGGAGCTCATAGTCTTTTGACTTTTACCCATAGGATATCTAGGCCCCTCCGTCTGCTGGCAGGTTTATTTTTTTGCCACACTCACTAAATATAGACACTGCTGAGAAAATTGTGACTGACAAAATCAGATCCATAGGAGCTGTTCTGAAATTAATCTGTTTCCTTCTCCCTGTGCTGCTTTGTGCTGTGCTGCTTTCTTCAAACTCAACGGTTAAATTCCTTGATGCTGACTCAGAAAGGAAGGCTCCTTTCAGCTGCAGTCCACAACGAATCCTCATCCTCACAGCACCTATTCCTTGGGGGGGGGGGGGGGGGGGGGGGGGGGGGGGGGGGGGGGGGGGGGGGGGGGGGGGGGGGG
>JAVKLA010000039.1:3441243-3484838 GCA_034782735.1 Sagittarius serpentarius | reverse complement strand
CCCCCCCCCCCCCCCCCCAAGTAAATGGATTCATTCATTAGTACAAGTCTTTATTTTAAAAAGCTTGCATGCCACCTCCTAGGGGTAAAAAAGCATGAAGGAGTAATGTCACAGTGTGTGGCATGAACACAGTAACTCGAGCACCCACAATAATGTAAGACAGAAGATAGCTATGTACCACAGCTGACCGAGGAGAGGGGACAGTGGGACGCTTGCTAGTCTCCAGTTAGAAGAGGGCATTCAGGAATAAAGGACTAAGCAAGCCATAAATATAAATAAATAAATAAATAAATAAAAACGACCAAGAACACTCAATAGGACTAACTCCACTACAACTATATGCATCTAATAGGCTAGTGGTGTATTGTATAAGAAGTCTGTAGTCATCTGAAATTAGAAGCTTAGTGCAGTTACAAGGATCTATTGTTTAGGGCAGAACTGCAGCCATAATTCATAAGGTGTACGCCAGTTTTATGCTTGCTTGCTTTTTCTCCATTTTTTAGGTGAAGAATGTGAGGTAGTGGAATAGGGAAGAAGTCACAGGAGAACTTGCAGTGCCAGAACGTTAACTCCAGATGGGACACAGCCAGGACAGCAGAATTTGTGCATTATAAAGAAGTTACAAAGGAAGGGGAAGTATTACAGACACGTGTTTGAGACTCAAAGCTCATTTCCACACTTGAGTCACCTTTCTGTCCTTCCCTGCTGTTGTGAAATATTTAGAATATACTGCAAATATTTAAAGAAAAAAGCCCACGCAAATGGTTCAAAACATGTACTTTTAAATTAACCAGTACAACAAAGCCACGAGGGCAAAGGTATGGTAGTTGGAAAAAAAAAAAAAAAAGGATTTGGCTTTAGACCTGTGACCATCCTAGAAGTGATTTCTAGCAATACAGAACAGAAGCTGTACTTTAGACTGACATAGCCATTGCCTGCGTGATCCTGCCTGCTTTGTTTGGCCACAGGGAATGGGATTGTGGCAAGTTTAGACAGGTCACGGGCTTTGGTGCGCTGGCCTGCATATTTATATGAATCAAACTGAAGAGCTGTGGTTTGGAGACCAGTAACATGCATCTTCATCTGTATCACATGATACAGTCTTCAGGAACTTCCTGCTTTTATAACCACCCTCTGCATTTTAAGCTTCCACTTAAGAACAGGCTTCAGCACAAGTTTTAAGTTTTCTTTTCTCCTTGCAGTAATGCAATATTCAAGCACAGATATTTTATAGGAAAGAAGAGAGCATTCTTGAAAGAGATGGAAAAAGTTCAGGAGGGAGAGTGCAAAATGGCCTTTTCAACCTTACATGCCTAGATTTCAGAAACAGAGCATCACTGAGTCTAGAGCAAGACTGTTAATATTAAAAGGCTTTTACACATGTATTATGTATTTCACTATGGGGTTTTAATACCACAGTTTAAAAATAAGATTTTTTAAATTTATTTAAAACCTATTGATTTCTAATATAGATTTTCTCGCATAATCCAAGCCAATGGTGTTTGATATTTATATTGGATATCAAAATACATGGCCCAGATATACTCCCCTCACCAATCTTAACTGCACGTTTATCTATTTTAATGCAGTCAGCTCCTGTCTTTTGCTTTAGACCTGTAATACTGCTTACTTAAAAAAATGGGTAACAAATTAGTCTAACGAGAATCACCAACTAATAAAAAGACAAATCTCCAGTTATACCCTCCCAATAGATCTGCCATTGAACTGTGCGTTCAGCGAACAGAATAAACCAGAGGTGAGAATGGTTTGGGGCATCTGCGCTGACCCCGCTGCCTCCCCACCCCGGGAGCCTTCCCAGCATCCCCGCTCCTGGTGAAGCGGATGCCGTTTCTGGAGTTTTTAAAAAACAGAGCTGACTAGGGGAAAGTGGGTGAGAGCTCACCGGGAAATGTTACCGCTCTACCAGTATTTCCCCCTGCTTTCACTGTTCCTGCAAGGTGCAATGGAAATTATTTTTTTCCCTGCTTCTCAGCGAGAAAATTCCTCCCCAAAACTCTGCCAGGTACTCTTTCTATGCACTTTCCCTGTTTCAAGGTTACTTGATCCATGCATAAGCTTTCCACTTTATTGTGTTTAAATATAGTTCTTTAATTGCGCTTATTTTAAACTTTGGAACTCACAAGTTTGCTGTGTTAATTTGTAATTCGCTGTTCCCAAACCACTGAGCACTGAAGGATTAAGCAGATCTTGTCTTTTTCTGCTCAGTTTCTCTCGTACCTCCTTAACAAGGGCAATTTCTTACAGTACAAACCAAAGCTGGGGTGCTCTGGAGTAGGCAGGCTGCAGAGGTGACACCCCACCGGAAAACCATCCCAGCACCAAGTAAAAGGAAACAGGAGGAAGCACCAACACAGTTCCGCTCGGCTTTTGCCTTCTGAAACTATCAATGGGAAGAAGTGCCTCGGAGTGCTCTGCTGCTTGTGCAGACCAGGCCTTTTGGACAAAGATGTCGTCGTTATTTTCAGGCTATTCTGCATTCACCATGAATGTCTACCAAGTTCACCTCTGCCGGTGACCATACCTACTTCAAACTCGAGCATTTTACAGCAGAGAATGTTCGTTTACCTACTCTATAAATTATCAGCCAGCTGTGGCTCTGTGGCATTAGCAAAGACTTAAAAGTAGAGAAATTACAAGGGATTTGTTACAGTGCACATCCATAACCGTAAGGTTAGCTTTTGCCTTTTATCCTAAATAAAAGGTGCAGTTACCTGCTGGCAAACTTCTCTGCCTTTCAGGGCGAGGCAGGGCCTCTGCCTCCATAGGTGATCGTAAAGCACTCCCTGCACTGTGAGCATTACCAGGTAGGAGCATTGGAATTTAAGGACAAATTAGGCAAAAACATTAAGATTTATACGCACAAACTGACTACTGCTCTGAAGATTAAAGTTTATATGAACATATATCCCCCGTATGTTTTCACCAGCTCTAGCTTTGTCTGTTTTTTGTAATCCTTCCCAGCTCTTCCTTTCAATGATCTGTTGGGATATGGAGTTTGAGTAGCCAGTCTGGCACTATGGAAAAAACTGCCTGAAGCATGGCCAAAATTCGAAGCTTCTAGCACCGCTGTAGCCAGAGAATAAATGTGTACGTCTCCCAGCCGCTCCCATCACCTGCCTAATGTCAGCAGGCTGGGAAATGATCATACGCGATCTCATTTCTAACATTAGCATGGAATGAAGGGCTTCAGATCTGTGCAAGTATAAAATTAAACGGGGAGTTAAATTGAAAATGCTGAAGAATCCTGCTCTATACACACTGTCTCCTTTTTTTGGCATCTGAGCATGTATGTGTACAGCTCTCAAACTCTCCTAAGTCATTCTTTTCAGAGATGTGTTTAATGGGATACAAAAAAACCCAGCCCACAAGCTTACCTCTTCAGCAGTTTTCATTCATGACCTAGTAGACATGATACAAACTCATAGCTGCTACTTCAATTATCTAGTCAACTGGAAAAAAAACCAAAAAACCCAACAACATTGCTGGTAGTGCAACTCTGGTACCAAGACAGATGCTGAATTTCCAGTCAAAGCCTGACCTTTAGGGCTTGTCAAACTGTTCTGCAGAGTTAATATCTAAAAACATTACTTAAAAAAGAAAAAAAAAAGCATCTTAGAAGAAGATAATGTAGCCATACTAAAACAAAAGCATCTAGGGAGTGGTTAAAAACACCAACCAAAAAATATCTATGCAAGAACTGTGCGCTGCTAAAATGGACACCATCAAGCCTGAAAACGTTTTCAGGCAGCGGCTGCAGAGGCTCCAGTGTTAACCAGTGGAGTACCTGCCTACAGTAGGCTGCTGGAATACAGTGTTTCCGTATGCTTCTGTAACACCAAACAAGAAAATAAGTTTTAGAATAACATTAATCCTATCATTATCTACTATATCATTTTCCATCAGAGACCTAGAAGCTGATATTTGTTCCACTGATTTCATACAGGGTAAAATGAACCTATATTTGATCCAAATAATTTCACCTGTTTTTGTTGTTTGGTTTTTTTTTTTTCCCCAACAAAACAGTAATGCTGAATGCGACATCTCTGCTCACCACTCTCACAGGTGCTTGCTGCTACCAAGGGATGAGGCAGGCGAGAAGCTGCTGTAGTAAAACACCTCTATCAGCCAATATAAAACTGAAATCAGTGGCTTGCAACAGAATTTACTGTGCGGCAACAGTTTTCACTTTGGAAACATCATTGACTTGTCAGATTTTAGGGAAGGAGAGGCATTTTCAAATTTCAGGATGATCTTAGTCATTTCTAATTCTGTATCTATTAAACTTGGTGTTACTTAAATCACAGATGATGTATGTTGGCCAGATGAACGCAGAGATTTTTGTACCGCACCTTGTTCGGAAGAACATTTGACACAGGATTTGGGGACTCCTGGCTACTTAACGAGCATCTGGGTTTTGGGGGTGTTTGTTTTTTAAAATACAGGTTGTTATATATAAAGATGTTTCAATTAATCCACATCAGGGTTCTCCAGATTAATCAATGATCTTCCTTGAAACTATGGAACCTTCAACTGAGATCATCTTAAGATCCAGATGCGTTAATTTGGTGAGTTTTCTGTTCAGAGAGGTTGTGCAGCTTCACATCAGGGAAACTTACTTGACTTGGGTATTGCTCTTGCCAACATGCCAGAATCTGGGAAGTACAGCTTATAAGGGAAATGCTACTGCATGTTAGACAAGAGACTCTCAATTATGGAAGTTATTTAACCCCACCCGTGACATCAGATCATTTGGATATATGGCTGTGTTCCGTGCAGCAGGTGTAAAAGCCTGGTTTGCTGATGCGCAATACCTCACTGTGACACTGCAGCTAGGTTGGCCAGTCTGGATTGACTCACGAAAATGAGCCGTTTTCTGTGCGATTCAAAAAGATAAAAGACTTTCCAGATCTCAAAATACACTTTCACTGACATAGCCTATTTTATTCCATTCCAGCCTTGTGACTATAAAGCTGCTGAAAAACAAAAGGCGCTAGAAAACAAATGTTTGATCTTATCCTAGCTGAGGCTGAGATGTGTTTTGTACCTTGGGAGACTGACTATGGCTTTAGTCAAACTTCCCTTACGCAAGTTACACGGCAAGTATTGTATCCATCCCGTGCACGGTGACAGAAGCCTGCGGCTGCAGACCGAGGCGCTTTTGATCCACTTCACTAAACAATCTGCTGCAAAACTGTAGCTGGATATATATGCAAAAAAAAAAAAGTTCTAGCAAATTTTAATTTTTTTTTTTTTTAAATGCAGTCATAGCTAAAATAGGCCGTTGAATTTGAACAAGAAGATTCATACACCCTCTTAACCCAAAATAACTGAAGGCCTAAATTAAACACATCTACATGTTTTGGTTACTATTTCTGTGCAACAAGCCTGTATTTTCAAACCACAAGTGCTAAAAACTGTAGGTTTCCACACCTGTTGGGGTATATTAGGTCAATGAGAGTCAGTCCAAGATGATGAAATTACAGGGTTGTGTCTTAATTGAAAGCAAAATTCATCACCTTGGCAAGACTTGGATGCAAGCTTAGTCTTCTACACAGCAACAGAGCTAGTGAAGACAAAGACTCATTCTGCCCAAAATTAGCGGTCACTAAACAAGTCCGTACAGCCCATGGAATCTCCCATGCCTCACTGATAGCTAGCCTCAGATATTCACCTTGTTCACGCTGCTCCCCAGCAGCGTGGTCTCGTGGACTCCTCTCCCAGCCTGCTCCCCAGTGCAGCAGGATCTACCCATCCAGCTCTAGCTGAGCAGCGAGTGAAGGAGACACAAGGGAAGGTCTTCATCGTGCAGCATCACACTAAAGACCTCCGCACTGTCCCTAAGTGAGACCAACTCAGTGCTAGGCAGAGATGAGCTGAGGTCCCAGGGGGAAAGCAGACCTTTGCGGGATGCTGGCCTGAGCAATCCAGGAAAAAAAAAAAAAAAAAATTCAAAAAGGAACTCCTTCTTCTGGCCATACAATAAAAATGGCACCCCAAAATTCCAGAAGCCAGCCTGGCCGATCTACCTGCAAACAGGCATGAGGCATGGTAGACAGGCAGCTTGGCAAACACAGGGAGTAAGAAGCATTTTGGACAGAGCAGGTTTGGTTTTTTGTTTTTTTAAATGAAAATAAGAACAGCTCAAAGGAGTACTAGAGCATTCAGTCATTGTTTACTTAAAATGCTTGAGAGATGTTTCTAGAAAACTTGAAAATGTAAGACCTGTTCAGGCTTCACACCTTTTTCCTATCCTGACAAACTGAAGGTAGAAAGCCCCTGGGAGACGTGCTGTCCGTCAGAGACCATAACCTGGGCACCTCTTCTACCGAGGTCAGCCGGGGAGCCGAGAAGGGGATCTTCTGTTACTGCTCCTCATTGCTTCAAACGCTGTTCAGGATAGCATCTAGGCTTTGGCAGGAGATTTGTGCTAGATTTTGAGCCAGATGATCTTTTTGGGGATGGGAGCCCAGCCATCTCCACGAGAGAAACACAGCAGCACTCACATGGAATTTTCCCCACCACTTCATGCTTGGCACTTTCCTTTGGGACACGGAGCGACTGCATAAACCACTGCACTTCAGCCAGACTCTTCTCATAGAGCCCGGTGAAAGAACAACAGGCAATGGGCACAAACTGAAACACAGGAAATTTCATCCTAACGTGAGAAAACACTAGTTTTTTACTGACCACTGGAACAGACTGCCCAAAGAGGTTGTGGAGATAGTAAAAACATCTCAGTCCTGGGCAACCGGCTCTAGCTCACCTGCTTTGACAGGTTTCGACTACATGACCTTCAGCAGTCTCTTCCACACTCAGCTCCTCCACGATTCTGTAATACAATGACACTCTTTACACAATGATTATTCCACAGTTTCCCAACTTTCACTAATACCGCTTGCCAACAGCCCTACAGTTTCACGTAGGCTGAACGGCTTGCTCAAGGCTGCGCAGTTTAGCAGAGGTGGAAACATACATAAGAAACCCCGATCCTCAGCCTTTTGCTGAACAAGCAAAAAGCAACAGTGCTTCGCCTTTCCCCTTTCACCTGGAGCTCTCTTACTTGGGGAAGATGAAGCATGCAAAGCTGCTTTCAGAACCTCCATCCTGTACGGGCACATTTCAGCCTCCTGCAGGGCAATCCAACATCGTCACGTCCCCGAGGTACCATGTTTGGTCTTTTAATTGAACAGTGGGGAGGAAGGAATGGGGAGAAATTTTGCACAGCTGGCAGTAGAATCTGTTAAGTCAGCAAGAGAAATACTTAAAGGAGATCACAGAACATGATTTAAAACAGTCTTCGGATGTTACATTTTTATTATATAGCTTATAATTGCCATTATAATGATGGAGGCACAGTCTTACAAGAATAGGAAGTGTGAGATTACATGTTTCTACACAAAGAAATGTAACAGCACTAAATTAACATTCCATAACAGCATTCATTTCTCCATACCAAAACTGAATAAAAAAAATCTCATGTTTAAACCGTTTCATTCGAAGTTCTAAGCAAAACAATAAACACAGTTTTTAATAAATAAAAATGCTTGCTTGCTTCCGCTGTGTTTTGTCAGCTTCACATTCTTTTTCGTATAAAATTTCAAGTGTCTACTCTTTTAAAAGTTTATTGGTAAGATTCAAAGAGCAATTTTTAAAGCCTCGAGCATACGTACTTTGATTTTAAATAGAGCACAGGTTTTATAAATAGCTAGTTACGGTAAACAATAAGATAGACAAACTAGTAGTAACAATTTCATTTGTAACTGTGTGTTTCCAAGTGATATTTTAAATTTCTGAATCCAAACTGTCTCCGACAGGAGTAACATATTTACATATTAAAACATTTACATTTGGGAAAACATTTAGCTCCCACATAATTTCACTTGCACTGTACATTGAAACTGAAAAATATTTTGGTTCTTCAACATAAAGCACCTTATATAATATTTTTATCACAAGATAAACATTCTGTAAGTCAGTATCACACCTCTGGGGGGGGGTGTTGGACAGACAACCTATTTTCAAAGATCTGGATGCTGAATTTCTTAATCAGCTATACATTACTCCAACACACCGTGTACTAAATTCAAGTTCAAAGGACAAGTCCAGACAGACTTTCCTAAAGAGGAAAACTGGACTGAAAGAGACTTCCTGGGTCAGCAAGTCCCGACCACTGCTTTTGCTGGCACCACTTCATATGAGCCTCTTTCAGAAAGAGGAGAGCAATTTGATTTCCACCCATACTAGCTCTAACAGAAGCTGTCTCAGCACCTAATAGGTGTTATAGTTAAAAAGCTTCAGCTCAGTTGAAGCCCAGATTTACCACAACCACCATACACCCATTCATTCTGGGGCTAACACTGATCTTTAGCTCAGTCATTGCCTCTCTCTCGAGTTTGATCCTCTGACCGTACTTACAAGCCTGTTACCCCACTCCCTCTCAGCCAGCGTTTCACTGTTGCATATTCCCCAATAATCATCTCTGCACCTCATTAATTATCCTGGTTTTCAAAAGTAGCCTTATTTTGCTGTAACTGGATCAAATGCCAGGCTTCACAGAAAATGCAAAAGCCTATAGAAACATCTGTATTGGGAAGAAGATGGTGATAAAGCCAGCATTCCACTGTAAACATGCAACTTGGGACAACAAAACGTCCAAGCCTAAGCACTCTGAAAATATACTCGGGAATAATTTGACAAATTCTTCATGCTGCTTTATCTACCAATCGGGAATTCAACCCTAAATTACTACTCTATTCCCTGCACTAAGAGCATGATGTCTGTCATTTACATGACATATATACCATAACCAGCACCTGCAGTAGTGAAACTCCCATCTGAAAGCACACTAGGATCTGCCTTGCATCTTCGTGATTAAGACCGGCCATCAGCACAATCCAGACAAAAATACATAGAACACTTCCCTTTCATCTGCAAAATCTTGCCAAGAACACCACCAGGAATGAGTGTGGATAAACAAGAAAACTGAAATCTTTGGAAACAGTTTGCATGGTTGTGAAGCACTAAAAAACCACCGTACCGCGATCAAAAAGTTTTTAGGTAACTATCAGCTTTGTAAGAAACAGTTTTGTTGCTGAAAACTGAGAACAACATCTTACGGAATGGCTTTGCAGCGATTTATCTCAGCATTTCTTAACGCTACAACATACACATATAGCTACAATCTCATTTAAAAAAATAGTATCCCTACATGAATATAGATTAAGAACCTAAATTCTGCAACAGAAATATTTCGTTTCTTAAGCTAGCGGCAGCAACAAATTATGTTGTTCTCCTCACTGCAATGTAACAAGTGCACTAATTTACTAACAACATATTCCATAGCACAACTCTTGTTTTCACAGACTGGTATTTTTCTGGTAGTTCTCAGATAAAATGCAGAAGCTATTTACTTACGACTTTTTACATACACAATCTATGCACTGACATCAGACTTCAAGATAGAAATTAGAACATTACAGACATCTCTATTGTACTCCGAACTGAGTATTTCTCCTCTACAAGCACAAACTGGAATTACATGTTTACACCATGCACTGTATTTCGTAATGTAATTCAACATTACTGAACCTAGCAATTGCTTCAGACAGCTGTCTCGGCAGAGGATTTAAAGAACAAGGTTTATTAAGTAACAAACAGGTAGGTAGCTACTGGGTGATGAACACATTTATTTCTGATTGAGAATATTTTTAATATGATTTCATTATGAAAACCTGCATTTTGATAGCTCAGATCAATAACAAATGAAGACTGTCTTAATTCACAAAGCCTGGATCTGAACATCCCAAGCAAAGGAGGTTTGGATCAATCTACGGAGTGCATTCCTGGTATACAGACACTTAACTTATCTTCATGAGCAACTGATGTTAGTGCAGTATCTGACACATAATAAGTTCTTTGATGGTGTTCGATATCTGCAAAGACTGAACTGTAAAGATTTTAAAGGCAGTCTGCGTGACACTGGTCCAAACTATTCCGGTTCACTTAAGAAGTGCTAGTAGTTACTCGTATGGAGCACTAACTACATTGCTGACTTCTTAAGAGCGAAACATTTTGGCTAATGCCACACATCACATTCATATCGTGTTGAGATGTTGCAGGAGTTTTTGGCTTAGGAGAGGCTGGGAATGAGCAAACCTCCCAACCCATTCAACCTTCAAGCAGACAATCTTAGTAGCAGGAGTGTACTGGGGCACAAATGTAGAGAGTTAAATGTCGGTACGATGTTAGAAAGCAAACCCAAAACCTTTCAGTTACCTCTGCCTTGCAGGAATCCAGATCACTAACAGTGAGATGACTTGAAGCTAGGAGCATAAAAAACCTGAACCAGATGTTTGTAAAAAGAAAAGGCATTTGAGAGGAACCATTTCTGGCAGAAGGCAGGCTATGGAAACAAGAGCGGTCCTGGAAGTTTTGAAGTAAGGCACATCTATCTGCAAACACAGAACCTTCAGTATTTTGCAGATGCAGTAATTTCTAGCTTTTTAACACAGTACTAAACTTGAATATGCATAAAGTAGCATGTTGTAAGGCTGGGAAATAAGTTTCTTGTTCCTTAGTTGCCTAAATTTTATTTCCAAATTTTGCAAAAAAAAAAAAAAAAAAAAAAAAAAAGCTGTACTGCAAGCTTCATGGAATGGTAGCACGGCCCTGTTTGCAAGCATTAACAGCCCCTGCACCATTTTTTTTTTGGTAAGTCTAGTTTAAAAAAAAAAAAACAAAACAAACCCTGGAAAGTCACTGCAAAAACTAGCTTTCTACATTAAAGAAGAAATACATCTGAAAAGACCTCCAGAAATGATAGATACATGCACAGACTTCTAGACAGCTGTTTTGGTTGTTTTTTTTTCATTTTGCTTCAGGTTGGTTTCCCCCCCCCCGCCTTAGCAGGGGTGGGAGGGTAGGGGCGAGTCTTTCATAATGCTGTGTCATCATCTTCTCCAAAATCTCCCACCAAAAGTGAATGCTTATCTGGTTCATTAAGAACTATGCTGTTCACTGAACGCTTGTCTGAAAAGAGAGAATTTATAGAGGCTCTACTGTAATTGATGATTCGATCCATTAAGCTCAGTTTAGGAGAGCCTGTCCCAGTCTCATCAATTCCAATGTGGACACTGACTTCTGACGGGCTCTTGTGCCTCATATGGCCACGGGCCTGGAACTCGAGTTTCTCAGAACTTGGTTTCTGGTACCTAAGGCAGGAAAAAACAAAAGATGACAATACATCTCAGGCTGAAGTAAAGTACACTAAAATATGGAAAAAAACCCCTAGCCTACGTGCTATGTTCATGCACGAGGCATTGTCCTGGTTTTGGCTGGGAGAGAGTTAATTGTCTTCCTAGTAGCTGGTACAGTGCTGTGTTTTGCGTCTAGTATGAGAAGAATGTTGATAACACCCTGATGTTTGCAGTTGTTGCTAAGTTGTGTTTAGACTAATTCAAGGACTTTTCAGCTTCTCATGCCCAGCCAGCAAGAAGGTTGGAGGGGCACAAGAAAGCTGGGAGGGGACACAGCTAGGACAGCTGACCCAAACTGGCCACAGGGGTACTCCATACCACGGGACATCATGCCCAGTATATAAACTGGGGTAAGTGGGCCAGTGGGGAGAAGCGCTGCTCGGGCATCGGTCGGCGAGTGGTGAGCAACTGCACTGTGCATCACTTGTTTTCTGTATTCCAGCCCTTTTATTGTTATTGTCACTTTATTGTCGTTAGTATCATTGTTAGCTTCTTCCTTTCCGTTCTGTTAAACTGTTCTTATCTCAACCCACAAGCTTTACCTTTTTTCTGATTCTCTCCCCCATTCCACTGGGTAGGGGGGGAAGCGAGTGAGCGGCTGTGTGGTGCTGAGTTGCTGGCTGGGGTTAAACCACGACAGGCATTTATAATTTGATCGATTATACAGTGATGAAAGTTTCAGATTTTGCAAAGCTCCTACACAACCAGAAGCTAATTCAGTGCCTTTTGGCCAGGATGCAGAAGAACAGGTAAAGCTGACATGCACCACTCAGTATTTAATGCTATGGTGGTGCTGAGCATCTGCAAAATGTATCTCCTGCGAGTGGACCACTGTAGCTATCATTTACCAACTCTTCTTCTCTCCTTCTTCTGAAACCTCGTAGGTTAACTAAATCGCAAAAGATACCATTCCCACCACAGTGCTGCGCTACTCCTAACTGCGGAGTAAGGAACAATAATGCAATGACAAATGCAGCAGCTTGGTTTACTTACTGCAACAATCCTCAGCGTCAGCATGGTGTTTACAGCTGCACTGTCTCAGAACCAGTCTCAACAAGATTTCTCACACATATACAAAGGCCACTAAGGAATCTTCCATTCTGAACGCACTGCTGATTTGTACGTTTCTCTTCACATTAGAAATGACATTTTTAAACACTACTGTCTGAAGCGCTTTGGACCAACTGACTCCTCAATCAAGAACAAAACCAATTGCTGTTAAACACAGACCTGCCTGAACTGTTCTTCAAAAAGCTTTGAAACCTGTCACAGTCCCACGCTTACTTTCTGCCACTCAAAGTGAAAGACCTGAGCTTCAAATCCAAATTACAAACCACAAAATTGTTCATACTCACATCTTTAACAGCAAAGAAGAAAGCACAACAGAAACAGAGGAGGCAGCCATTGCTGCAGATCCCATCCAGGGCTGCAAAACCAAACCAATAGGCAGGAAGACACCTAGAAAAATAAAACACCAGTAAGTTCAGAGCAGGAACACAGCATTATTCATGTATTAATGCACACACAATTTCACATGGACTGTCTAATTTTAGTTGTATTTCAATATGTTCACAAACAGGATTTTAGTTTAGTGTTAGTGACAAATATTTCATACATAAATATTTACGTTCTATCTCAGCTAGAACCTACAGGTGAATATAGCTGGACGTGTCACTTATGCAGTCTGAAATTCCGAGGTAGGCATGTCTTGCCCGCCTTGCAGTAAACTGCTTGTTCACAGGATCAGACTCATTCAATAAACCTTTTATCTTAAATTTATTTCGATGCACTGAGCATATCCATAATAGTCATAATGTGGGAGGAGAACAGCGCGCAAATATACCACTGCAACGTCCCCAGGCAGAGAACTCTGTGCTTACTGACAGTTAGAAATAAAGAAAACGGATACCCTTCCACAGAACAGTAAATCAATGCAATCTTCTGCTCACTAAGCACAATCTTATTGCTGCAGGAGAACACTCACATACCAGCAGCTATGGGAACTCCAATGAGATTATAAATTAGAGCAAAGACAAAGTTGATCCGGATCCTTTTCACAGTTTTCCTTGATAAATCTATACTTGCTACCACATCCATCAAGTCGTCCTGCAAGTTAATATGTTTATTGGAGAAGTCAAAGAGAGAAAAAAAGCTTACACGTAGTGTCATCATACTCCTAGTTTAAAGCTAACTACCAAACACCGGATGAAACAGGCTATATGCAGTAAGTGTTCTGTATTCTGTAAGCTGCTCTGGTTTGTCTGAACAGAGCCCATACAATCAGTGACAATCTTATTCCAGATGTCATCGTAATCCAAATAACGTATACAGCATCACACAGTACAGCTCTAGACATTGACCTCAATTTCTGTCAAGGTGTTGTTAGTACGTAGGAAGAAGTGACTATAACCTTGGAGGTACTGTGGTATGTTACTGAAATAGAATTTATGTTTGCCAATGGTCGGGTCACTTTTTCCTCCTTTGCCCACTCTCAAACTTTAATTACCCCAAAATCTGTAGTACCCAGAAAATGGGGAAATTTCCTTCATAAGATAAACTACCACTACACTAAACAAACACGAAGATGACAACCTCTTCTCTGCTCCAGTTCTCCTGGAGTACACCTCAGCAGTGGTATGAATCATCCAAGACATCCCAGGCCTTCTAGCCCTTCTTATCATCTCATTTTAATGAAGCACTCTTATTCCTTACCCTAATTAGAACCACATCAGCTGCTTCAATGGCTACATCAGTACCCGTGCCAATAGCAATTCCCACGTTGGCCATAGCAAGAGCTGGGGAGTCATTGATACCATCTCCAACCATAGCCACCCGTCTTCCTTCGTCTTGTAACTGTTTCACTTTGGCTACTTTGTGGGAGGGAAGAACCTCTGCGAACACTTTGGTGATGCCAACCTAAAGAAAGAGAGAAAGCACAGAACTGTCTCGCAGTTTTTCTACTAGCTATGAAAGCTTCTGCCTTTAATAATGTGACCAGGAAGGCTGAAACCTATGTTATCACTCACGAGCTAAAGGCCAAACTCATCTGATACGAAAATAGCTCCGAATTCAAAGTTAATGCTGCTTCCATTCAAAAAGGCTTCTTTCATTCCCCCCTTATTCTGAATTTGTTCACATTACCATTTTTCACAACAGACCACTGATACTGCTTGTGGCTGGCATAGAAATGTGACACAACATGCTTCCTGTAAGTGGGCTGTAAGCAAGCTTCAAACCTAAACAAACGTGTAACAGCTTACCTGAGAGGCAATAGATCTTGCTGTTTTGCTGTTGTCACCAGTCATTAGGACAACTTCTAATCCCATACTCTTCAAAGTGTAAACTGCCAGCTCAGCTTCTGGTTTCACAGTATCAGCAATAGCTATCAAGCCACAAAGCACTCCTAAAAGAACAGGAAGAAAGAATGTGTGTGTTATAAAGATCTTTATTGCTTTAGGAAAAAAAACCAACTTTTTTTTCCCCAGTAAAAACAATTCCAGAAACACTAATATCAACAGCAAACAGCAGAGTGAGAACAGGTATCAGAGCAGCAATGTTTAAGGCAACAGAGCATGGACTGTCCATTTTGCTCTCTTTGAAGTCTTTGCATTTATGTCCAACTCTCCTGTCAACTAGAAAAGCAGGAAGAGGTCCTCTCACATGAAAGTGTTACAAAACTACTAGCTAACTATCTCTTTTAATCCCATTATTCTGCTTCAGGTGTAACTGCTATGACATCGCTACTACTGACTTTAAATAGTGGCAAATCAACCGCTGAGTAAAATAAAGACAGCATTGAACTTACCATCAACAGCTGCTAGAACTGCTGTGCGACCTCTCCGCTCGTGCTCCATCATGGCTTTATCAACTTCATTTTTAACAAGGAGGCCATTTCTATTCATCCATTCCCGGTTTCCAATGAGAACAGAGTATTTTTGAGAAGTCATAGTAGCTAAAGGAAGAAAATACAATCCTACTATCACATGGATAACCAGGAAGCTTCCCTCCAGCTAATCCTACCCAGGTTCTCCCAGTATGCACTGAAATATCATTACAGAGAACACAAACAGAAAGAAAGTCTTTCTCAATACTTTCTGCCCTACCAATCTTTTCATGTGTTCTTGACAAGACAGACACTGACATTTCTTCAGTAACGGGTAGTTACCACATCAGTGGACCAAGAATCACAGGTCAAAGGACAGTAAAGGACCAAGTCCCTTTCTCAGTGCTGCTAATTTATCTGCAACAGCCCAATACAGCTGAAAGATCTAACGGTGAGCTGTTCTTGACTGAAAACCAGTTGTGCAAATATACATAACTTTGGCTAGCAAATGGTAACTTGGGATGAAGTTAAAACAGAGAGCTGAAGGACAATTCCTATATGATCTTCCAGCCCCATATTCAACATGTAACTTCAAATTGTATTTAATCAATACAATTGAGTGATGTGTGAGCATGACATAAACTAACGACCAACTATTTCACGTGTGCCTTGATGAAAGCCCAGTTCTCCAGGACAGGAAAAGGTGACCTCATTCTTAAGTATCCCAAAGACAAAAGCAAAAATTATCCATTTTATTCCATAAACCACAGTTAGCTTACTTGGTAGTTCAGCATCAATAATCAAAGCAGGCTGCACTGATTCATCTGTATTTTCTTCAATTTTCACAAGTGTCACATTTTTAATATTGTTTTCTTCAACCATTTCATTTTTCCTGTAGAGTAATGCTTCAATATTGGTGACTTTACAACTAATGCCGCAGCCTGGAACTACCTGAAAATCTGTACATGTCCCAAGGGTTTCTGATTCCAGTTCCTAAAGAAAAAGGACGCAAACTGAGAAATTTTTTAAATATATAAAAGCACACCAGATTTCGCAACCCCACAAAATAAAGTGCCGTCAAACTAACTCTAACAGAAGCAGAGAAATATTCAATCAATCATCAAAATATAAGTTTGAGTATCCAGTGAATCTAATATGGTATTAAGTGACTTATGCGGCTCCACAATTTTCAGCCTTCCCGTCTGAATACATCAATGACTTTCTAAATGACACAAGACTATTCATACATATTAAGTACTGCAAGAGAGGCTCTTCTGTAACACAAACTACTCTTTTCCTGTATAAATAACTTACCTTTTTGCAGTATTTTGTTATTGCTACTCCAAGAGGATGCTCGCTATTACTCTCTGCAGTCCCCACTATCGCCAGCATTTTATTACGTGGTAGCTGGTTACTCTCCACCAGACACTTCACCTGCGTCACTTCTGGAGTCCCATGAGTAATAGTACCTGTTTTGTCAAATACAACCACCTTTACCTGCAGCAAAACAGGAAGACTTCATTCCATGAACAAAGCTTTAACATAGAGCTGCCTCAGAAAAACCACCCAATTTAACCAAACTTACTAACGTGTACTGATCATACATCACTTACTAACATGCACTGACGTACATGTAACGATCTACTCAGGCCGCAACTGGCAAAATGCCACTGATATCAGCCTTTAAAGTCCTTGTAACAATAACCCACATTTCTTACCTTATGTGCCATTTCTAATGGTTCTCCTCCTTTGATCAGTATGCCGTTCTGAGCTCCTACTCCAGTACCAACCATCACAGCTGTCGGGGTGGCTAATCCCAGGGAACAGGGGCATGCAATGCACAAGACTGTGATAGAGGCTTGGAAAGCAAAGCGGATTATCACTTCGGCTGCAGAAATGCTCTTATTGTAGCCCTAGTGACAGAAGTTTATTTTAGTAAGTAGAAGAAATTGAACAATAGATACAATGTATTCAACTACATATTGCCTTTGATGTTAAAAAAAAATCTGCAAATGTAAAAGCTAAAGGATAAGTAAAGCACAGGCAAATTATGCAAAAGCTAAGATTAACAACTAAATTAATGACTAATTAGCTAATGACTAAGTTCTGTTCTATACTGCATGTACCCACGATCTGTTTTATTTAAAGGACATTTTCCCAAGTAAGGTACCACATGCTATGACAACTCTTTTACACTGTAGTGTAATAAAAGATACTCTATCAACAATATATACAGTAACAAAGAAAGAGGACGTGAAGATTGCTTTCCTGGAAACTAATACATTCTGTTCAGAAAGAGTCATGAACCAAGAAACCTGTGATTTAAGCAACCCTAAGGTACAAGTTAGGATCCTGATCCTCCTCTGGCATCTGTAGTGAAGATGAATTCCAGTGATTTCAAAGATGAATTTCCGCAGAGCTACGCTAACCAAAGAGATGCAGAATTGGAGCTTGTGACACAAGGGACTTCTTTCCCCCACAGAGAAGAAACAGAAATTGGGAAATTTAGATGTTTAGTATTTACTCTTTTTTTTTTTCCTATTAACTTTTTTTTTAAATACTAACTTTCAGGAGTTGATTAATTACTGCAGAGTCTCTTTCAGTATAAATGTAGGAGTGATACAGTGTAAGAAAAATATATAATATGAAAAACACAGTAACAATAATATAATATCTATAGTCAGCAAGTACCTGCAAGGATAATTCAGAAAGGGAACCACTGCAGTCTAATAGAGTTGTAGGCTAACTATTTTTTAAATATTTCAGAGATGGTGTTTAAGGAGACTTACCAGGAAGTATTTTTCTATTATTTCAAAATCCACAAACCCAATTATAATCCAGGCAAAAAGGGTAACCACAGAGACGGCCACAATAGAAGGAACGAAATAGCCACTAAGTTTGTCTGCAAATTGCTGGATAGGAGCCTAGGAAGGAGAAACACGTCAGCTCCAGCAACATTATGCTTACTCTCTTCTACACCTTCAGACATAGATAGAATCACAGCTTCTGTTTGCAGCACATTTGGCATACCACACTTTATAATTACTTGTTTACTTAGGAAGACGATGAGACTTGGAACAGTAGACCCTATCAAAGTCCTTATTCAGCAAGATACTTCATTATGCAACTGCAATTCAAATCTAAACAATCTTAACCACTCTTCAGATGATTAGGTATGCTGATGCCTAAACGATAAGACAAAACCCAAATGCTTAATTTCATAATACCCTACCTTTGAGGTCTGGGCCTCCTCTACAAGTTTAACAATCTGGGAAAGAGTTGTATCAGCTCCGACATGGGTTGCTGAAATCAGTAGTGATCCATTCTGATTAATAGAACCTGCAATAACTGTATTGCCAGGTTTTTTAGTCACGGGCATCGCTTCACCTAAAGAAAGGTCAACAACAGAAACTACAGTGTGTTTTCCAGCAATATTGTAATAGCTACTAACTCCTAACGTGCAATTAGAAGACTGAGAACATTAGCTTCAACTTCCCTTCTTCAGATTTGTTTAAAGGAAAACATTTTTACACCTGCAAAAAGCAAATGCTTACCTGTGATAAGAGATTCGTCTACCATAGAGTGTCCTTCAATAACACGACCATCTACTGGGAATTTGCCTCCTGGGATCACTTTGACGATGTCACCTCGTTGAACCAGTTCGACATCAACTTGCTCTTCACTAGAATCATGTACAGTGTTTTTAGTAAGAGACTGTTAACTGAAGTTACCCAGGCAAAAGGGGTTGCCGCTATACACAAAGCATAATCCCACTGGTTGACATTGTTAACATATACAAAGAATTGTCAGAAGAAAGGCCATTTTAAAGAGCACTACGGTTATTTTATCATAGTTTTATTTACTTTCCAGTTGCGAAAATCCACTAATTTTCTTATCACAGCAAAAATTAGCAAGATTCCAATAAAACAAATCGGAGCAGTGTTAATTTTTCTGCATTTTAACATTTATGTCTGGCAAATCTGCCAGCAAATCTGACATTATTTGCTTCACAGTTCTACAGAATGGTAAAATTTGTCTGTGAATTAAGCATAACAACAACAAAAAAGGAACAGAAAAAGCAAATGACAAAGCAAGATACCTTAAAAGAACGTTATCAGGGCCCAAGGTAACAATAGTAGCTTCAGTAGCTTGTAATGAAATTAGTCTTGCCAGTGCTTCTGATGTTTTACCCTAGAATAATAATTTTCATGTTTTTCTGACTATGCTATTGAAAAAAATTGCTGGGTAAATGACAACTGCATATGTTGCAATTTACCCTATTAAGAAAATACTTTCTGCAATCAGACTTATATTAAGTCATTTCATATTTTCACTAGTTCAGTTACCAAAGGAGATTTTACAACAAAGAAGGTTAAAAGAACCTAACAAAGCTTTTTCATGTTTTGTTGGTTTGGTTTTTTTTCTTTAAGGTACACAACATTCTGATATGATTCCTAGTGTCTTGCAGCTTTTAGATATCGTGGGCTTTTATTTTCCTTACCTTTGCAACATGCTCTAGCCACCGGCCCAATGAGATGAACACAAACAGCATAGGAGGTGTGTCAAAGAAAGTTACAGGGTTTACTTTTGCTTTCTCAACCATTGCAACTAGAAGAATAACAAACGAGTAGACAAACGCAATGGAGGTTGCCAAAACAATGAGCACGTCCATGTTTGCAGTTTTGTGCTTCAGTGCTTTGTACGCCTGTATATAGAAGTGCCAGCCTCCAAACACCTGTAATGAGAGCATCAGTTGTATTTTACACACACATTTGTAACACAGCAGCAGCATTTCCATAAGAGCAGGAGACACTCATTTTATTTGGGTTATTTGCTTTCTCTACCTCCTCCTGAACAAAACCCCAGCTCTAGCTGAAGGCTATGATCTCTACCACAGCACTCTCAGCCCTCCTCACCTCCATACAGTTCCACCAGTTCCTCCCTGTGCCCACCAGTATGGCTGGGGAGGCTGCCTCAGATGCTGCCTGGCTGCAGAGCTCCTCTACCCTGACTGGCCTGCCCCTAACAGTCCCTAGCACCACTCATTTTGGCAACAGCAGAAGCACGTAACAACCACAAAAGCATTTTGAATCAGCATAAGTAGTCACCTTTTCAAATATAATTTCTTAATTGGGTTCCATTTCGAGTGTTTAAGCCCAACAAACTGGGAGTTGTCATATTCCCACTTACCTGTACAGGGACACAGAGTAAAAACGACAGAAAATTCATAACAGACAATCCCGGTAGGAGCTGGTATTCCAGGACCATAGAGGAGTGAAGGGCCTCCATTTCTTCACTGCTCATGTTGTGATGTGCGTGAGCATCTGAAAGTTGACTGTCCATAACCATCATGTAAATCATCAGCCCCATGACAGGAATACAGAAAACGAGACTCACAACAAAAGACCTTTTCCACCTCAGATTTAATAAAAGAAAAAAAAAAAGAAAAAATTTGTTTGCAGTCCAGTGCTGGATAACATTTTAGCTAGCAAGTCTGCACAGTCACAAAAAAAATTTGTAACGTTATTGTTGATTAAAAAAGAAGAATCAAAGATGTTTATAGAATCTAAATCCATTCAGGAATACTTACTGCCTTATTTCCTGTTTGTGATCTAGATGACTAGCAGATCTATCTTTTTTGACTAACGAAGTAGTGAAACCTAAATTCTAAGGAAAAAAAAGCATAATAAAAAAGAGAACAGTCGATTTTTAAAGACACTTTGTGCTCATATTAAGTTATTGCCAGATTATTGATGGTGCCAGCCTTACATCTGATTTACTTTATTAACATTTCTGATATGATTGTTACTATTTTTTAGTTAACTTGCAAAGACAGAAATGCAATCTGATGCAGAAATCAACCTTTCTAGAACATTAAAATGCTAATCTAATATGTGGCTTTCCAAAATGGTTATTCCTGAAGCACAGAAATACAGAAATTGAGGGAGAAAGCCAAGAAACTTTTTCACCTCTCTTCTGCTACAGTACACATGGATGTGCTTTACTTTTTTTGCAAACTTGTAGCTGGTATCTTCAACTCTACCATAGTCTGGCTTTCCTAGTATTTCTGTTTAAAAACTTAGGCAAAGTCATAATAGAGCATTGCTTTTGAGCCAGAACACACATATCTGCAGAAACCTGCACTAAGACGACAGCAGACGGAAGAAAAGACACAGATTTTTTTTTTTCCTTTGATAGTCTTCTCTTCTGTTTCTGGGGTAACTCCTCAAAGGACACTGGATATTTTATGAGACTTGGTGCCTTCATGAAACTTACCTTTATCACTTGTATAACATCTCGAGGACCTATAATCTCAGGATCATATTTAATGTGTGCTTTGTTGGTTGCAAGAGCTACTGAGCAATATAACACACCATCAGTCTTCATGAGGGTGGATTCTATTTTGTGTACACAGGAAGCACATGTCATTCCTCTCACCTGTAAAATAAAGGTTCCTCCCTGTTATCAAAACCACAGGTTACTTGGTAAATGCATCTTAAAAAGTAGGAAAAGAAGAAGTGCTTATGACTATCCTGAATTACTTATTGCGTATTTCTGGGGTTTGAAGCAGTGAGATAGAGCTCTTCAGTTAAGGATGAGAGTGCTACAGAGGAAGCATAGCCTAGAGACAAGGTTATTAACCTCTGCTAAAGCTCTACTAGCTCTTCAAGCTCAGAGCTGGGGTACAATGAGCCAGACGCAGCTACAAAAAAAACAAACTCAAAGAAAATATCTGCAATAGGCAGAGTACTCAAAAAACCCACAGAAATATTTCTCAGATTTCAGTGTAGCAGTAGCGAGCCAGCACAGTTTGCAGACCAAGATAATAGTCTGTGATACGTACCTGATGTACTCATACTTTATATTTTGAAAATTAAGCTCTATTATATGATTAACACTTTAGGAAGTGGATGCTTACACAAGCACATCCAATAGATAAAAATAATAAAGATGAGGGTGCTTGGGTTTAATTACGAGCTTACAACAAGTTCCAGAATTCCATCTCCTTCTCCACAGTTTTCCATCACAGTAGCTCCAAACCCCAGTTCCCGTATGAGCTCTGCAATAGCTGAAGGGTGTATGATGGCAGGATTATACCTCACTTCTGCCTTTCCTGCCATTAAGGCAACAAGTATCGAATGTATTCCTAGAAAACAAAATGTGTGAATGGCAAATCATGTTCATTTATGGTAACGTGATGGCACAACAGCTATTTATTGAAATAGAGAAAGCTACTATATTGGAGGTACACATAAAGAAAAATGACATCATTTTTGGAAGATACACCAACAATGCTACAAAAGCACCTGAGTTAGGTGTGACAGAAGAAAGTATTACTCCATGAGTTGCATGTTTTTAACAGTCTAATTACAAACATTCAATCTATGCTATGTGAAAAGATGATCTGTTTTTACTTAAAAGAAGTTCTTCTAAAATACAGTTCTGTGTATTTTTCTGATCTGTATTCACCATTTCTAAAAGCCTTTTTTTCAAGAGAGAACATGTATGAGAAAGGGTAGATCTAGCAATGCGCAATCCTATTGTACACTAAGTGAAAAGGATTTAGATTAATTCATTTTCTAGGATGAACAAAATTAAATTCCAGGTCAACTTGGAACACATCCATCTTCATTACAATAATTAAACAGTCTAATTAATGACTCTTCATTACATCATAGTCATGCAACTATTTGTTCCTGCAAATATAATCATCACACTGACAGAAGACAGACATAGCTGTCCTGACAGAGCTAGAATTAACTTACGTCTCTTTAATCCATATTAATACTGTCCCTCTCTAATAGCTCTCTTCCTAACACAGGCACGTACGCTTCTGCCTTTAAATTGCAGACCTGGGCACATCCCTACAGTTTTAGTTTCAAAAGGATCCATATTTGATCCCTATACTCTCATTGGAGCACTCCAACTCCTCCGTTTGTGAAGTCAGTCTCTAGCCAGCACGCCTGCGGAGCAGCAAGAATGACATTGTTTTCATCGCATGAACTAGCAGTGAGCAGACTATGTTCTCGTCCATGAAACACACCAGCAATGGTACTTCCCTTGACAATCCACTCATTAAAAATGCTGTACAAAAGCTAGATGGATTCTCTAAAAGAAACACTTCAAAATTTAACAGATCACACTGACATGTATCTTACCCTCTTCTCGTCTCAAATTTCTCTCAATGTTGGCTACACATGATGCACATGTCATTCCTGTGACTTGAACATAGCACTTTGATATAGTCTTTGTCTCTTGTCTAGCAAGGTGGGTTGGTGACACTTTGGAGAGAGGCTCGGTTTTGTGAGATTCCAGCTGCACTTCAGGTAAGGGCTGAGCTATTGCCACAGGCAGTTCCGCCTTTGCTGAAAAGGAGATTGCAATTCATGACATTATGAATAGCCATCGCAATGAGGCATGAGCTGGTACTACACCAGCCATAAATACATGTTATGGTAAATTTAGACCAAAAAATGGTAATTGTACATGCCTTGTCAATCAGATTCATCCATCTGACTGTCAATTAAGAGTAATCAAAAGAAAACAAGACAAAGGATTGGGCCACTGATTAACTTACTGGTTTGTTACTATTTTTCCTTTTGCCTTTCCTCATTCTGTTCTGTCGCACACCCTTCATCCTCTTCTGTAAGTTGCAAGCTAAACCTCTGCACTGATACCTTAGTTTTACACATGATTTTATTGACTTTACTTGGAGCACAAAGCCGAATTTGTAGGCAAGTGCATATTTCGTAAGCAAAGTCAGTGTTTCTGACCTTAGAGAAAAGCTCTCAAAATACAGACAACTGCTTCTTACAGCAATTCAGGAGATGCTATGTTTACGCAGGAGCAGTATGAAAGGAATTAAATGGGAGCACCTGACCACTTCTTCAGTTATTGCTCAAAATAGCTCATATACTGTATTTCTCAAAATTTAATCTTACTGAATCAAGAAATGGAGCTTCCCTGTCCTCTCAGGAAGCCTCTCTTCCTATTAATATTCGCCTGTATTCTCACCATAAGTCTTCTGCATTCTACTATCTAGCCATCTGCTCCCACTGTGCAATTACTTTTAGTGTACCAGCCATCACAGTAAGCATCAGTACTGCTTGTGGCTGGGAGAGGGTTGATTTTCTTCACAGTAGCTCAAATGGTGCTATCTTTTGGACCTGTGAGCAGTATTGGGAGCACACAGATGTTTTAGTTATTGCTGAGCAATACCTACAAGGCATCAACACCCTTTTCTGTTCCTCATGCTGCCCTGCCAGCGAGGAGGCTGGGGATGCACAAGAAGTTGGGAGGGGGACACAGCCAGGACCCCAACTGACCCCAACTGACCAAGGAGGTATTCCATACCACGGGACGCCGTGCTCAGCATATAAAGCTGGGGGAAGGAGGAAGGAGGCGGGGTGGCATTTGGAGTGATGGCGTTTGTCTTCCCAAGTAATTGTTATGCATTATGAAACCTTACTTTCCTGCAGATGGTTAAACATTTGCCTGCCAAAGTGTAGTAATGAATTAATTCCTTGCTTTGCTTGCACCTGCAACTTTTGCTTTACCTATTAAACTATCTTTATCTCAATCCACAAGTTTTCGCTCTTTTGCCCTTCTCTTCCCCATCCCACCATGGGGGAGCGAACGAGTGGCTGGGTGGTGCTCAGCTGCCTACCAGAGTTACCTCACAACAGCATCATTTTAACTTCCTCAGTGACGTCCGTACTCTTCAGATTCTTGTCACCCCTCAGTCACACCTAAGCCTGGTTAAATATCCCTTCACTAGTTACTCCACAGGAGCCAAGTCTTTGATAATTTGCTATTAAAGAAACTTCAGCACAGCAATCCATAATATTCTTCACAGCTAGCAAAGCTGCAATTCCATATTCATGCCATGAATATTATACAATAGCAAACTGGAGCACCATTCAAACATCAGTGTTTATCTGACGTATTTTTATTTCCAGATACCTCAATCATTTTTAATTACCCTGATGTATTAAAGGAAGTGCACGTATATTTAATTATCTCGTTGACAGTGGAGATATAAAGCTTCTCTTGGCAAGCACGGAGTATATGTCAACTGCAAAGTTTCATCTTGGGTGGTACCAAATCCTAAATAGAACTGCACAACCCTTTTAAATTTAAAAGTTTAATATGTCATTACCTGATAAAGATGCATCAAATCCCATATCCTCTACTGAGGATCGCAAGTCTTCTGGGCATGTTTGCAGAGGGTCGTATTCTATAGTCCCATTACGATTTGAGAGAGAGACATGAACAGATTTTACACCTGCCTTTTGGGATATGACTCCCTCAATGGACTGCACACAAGAGTTGCAAGTCATTCCATCAATATTTATCACAACAACTTGAGTAAGTGGCTGGCTAGCATCCTTTAAAGCTGGATGAGGAGACTTCAGTGGAGACACCAGTGTGGGGAAAAGTGCTACATTTTCATATTCATCAGGAAGGCTGACTTTAAATGTCTCTGGAGACACTGCCTCTATGGCTTTTCTCAGTACGTCTACGCTAATTAAGTTTGGGTTATAGTTTATAATAGCAGATTTCTTCTCTAGTGAAACAACTATACTTGTTACTGATGGGAGTGCTGATAAGGTACTCTGAATATTGAGGACGCACGAACGGCAATGCATGCCGTCAATTCTGAAGACAACTGTCTTTGTATCGTTCACATTCGACTCTTCTTTCAGTGCTGTCTCAGAGCCTTTGGTCTGAGTATTCCTTAACCTTTCCAGGTCAATAGCACTGAGCTTGAGGGGTCTAGGCTGCTTTTTGAAAGATGCTGTGAAACCCGCAGCTTCAATTTGATGTTTTATTTCTTCTGCTGTAATTAGATGAGGCTGGTAGACAACAACAGCTTCCTGATTGTCCAGGGACACTGAAAATTAATCAACAAAAATAAGTGTGTATTACTGCCCTAAGCATAATAAGCACGTTGCCCTAAGAGCAACAGATCTTGTCAAAGCTTTCCAAGACTGCTTTAAATGCTCAGAAATGTAACTGCAATGGAAAGGAGATTTAATTGGTTTAGTAAATACCAAACAATTTAGTTCTTCAACTATTTTTTGTCTAGTACTACAACAATTTTCAACTCTTTTCCTCAATTTCTGCTCTTTCCCCAGCATTTTCACAAATGGCATTACTAATTCTTACTAAATTTATCCTTTTATCAGAGGTCTGTGGCAATACATTTACGCCAAAGCTATTTATACAGGTAATTTTGTCTCACCTTTTAGGTACAATGACATATATGCCAGTATTGATTTTTAGTTGAACAGAAAATGTAAATTAATATTAATTACAATAAAAAAAAGACATCCGGTATTACAGATTTCTGTAACTAGTAATAAAATTATGGAACACAACCACTCCAGACTCCCTACTAAACTACAAAGCAACCACTGAATACTGTCACACATGTAACAGCAACAGCCTCTTTCTTCACTTCTAGTCCAAATTAAACGTGTAACTAAATGCCTGGTACCACAAAGAGTAACTGTCACACTAAGCTATCTAACCTAAACCCAAGATAGGTCCACAACGCCATCAGAGAACAGCACAGTCAACTTCAATTTACATAAAAATGCACTAAGGTTTTACCTTTAATCCGCTGAATTCCTTGCAATTTGCCAATCTTCCCCTCAATGGTGCTGGTGCAGGAATGACAGGTCATCCCCTCTACTTTCAGGCGTAGCACAACACTACTTGCTTGAGACCAGCTAGAATCTTCACAACTTCCAGGCGTTACCTCTGGTGCAGAAGTACTTAAATCTACTCCTGGGACCATTTGGATAATCTGCTTGCCATTTACAATGGAAGAAATGAAAGTCACCACTGCAGTTTTTTGATCGGAGGACATTTTAACATTCACAACACCTTTGTTCTTTAGTAGTGTGCTACAAATCTGTTTAGACGTTAGAGTTGACTGAGTAGGAATTGTAAGAAAAATAGTGTCAGGTAAAACAGGTTGTGGGCTTGAATCAGCTAATGTAGCATCAAATCCCATGTCGTATATCGCTTCCTGCAGTGTTGCTGGAGTCTGCAGTTTTGAGTCATAAATGACAACTGCATTCTTATCCTCCAGAGATACCTTGCAAGGGAGAAAACAAAACCAAAACAATTTAGCAAACTGCAACACTAAGAGATGAGAACTAACATCCTGCATGAGACTACAAATAGCTTTTACTTGCATGTATTAGTAATACTTGTCCAGTATAATTTTATCTATCACTACTCACCTTGAAGAGTAAAGCCATACCAATAGCCACCATAAAGTAACTTCTGCTCATCTGTGCAACAACATGGCTAGAAAGAACAGATTTCCTTCCCCCTCCCCAGTTCCAGAATCCTTTACAAGTCTGTCCGGCCACTTTAACTTACAACATCCAGAAAGCATCAACGCATTTAATGAAACTTCCAGAGCCAAACTCTCTTGAATTATGATGAGTAACCCAATTAAATCCTAAAAGCAAAACAACCCACAGAAAAAAATTCTAATCCCATGTACAATTCTGCAGTTAGTAGTAATTACCCTTAGGCTATAAGCATGGAAGAAAACACTCTTTGAAAAAAAACACAGATTTAAGTAGCAGTGAAAGGAGTCCAGTATTTCTAGACATCTTAAGCACAGGCTGTTAACTTGCTATGAGCACTAAAGTGCATCAGACTTCACAGAACAAAATTCAGTTTCGAAATTTGATATATGACAAACACTGAAGAAGCTGTTTTTCCTCTCTCTGTACATTCTGGTGATCCAGAGACGTCCTGATTTGGTACTAACCCTTCACATCAGATGGTACAAATATCCTCAATTTAATTTGCTCCCAACTGATGATATATCAAACACAATTATTGCAGTTTCCAAAAGGGAAAGCCGATGCCTGCCAGAGGCCCAACACATTATCATTCAATTCTATCTTTACTCTGGGCAAAGGTACAACCTAAAGACCACAGTCATGATTAAATTAGATCAGTAAAATCATTTTAAGAACCACCTTCCTTCATTTCTGTCCCAATTATGGGCCTTAGCAGAATTAGCAACATGGACATTTATTGGTTTCATTGCAGATGGAAGCAAAATAACCTAAATGCAGCTCTGTTTTTCTGTATTAGCCATCTAACATTCATCTCCCTTGCTAACCTAATTCATAATCACTAAACAAAACCTTGTTTTACTGTTCTCAGAGATTTTTTCCAAAACAAATGATCTGACTAAATTGAAGTTCTGATGCTGTAATGAGGATAATTACTAAATATGACCCTCTTAAAAGTTTCTTACAGTCCTGTCCTACAGACTAAGGTTTTGTAATATATTTTCTTGCCGAGAGTAGTTTTAGAAATATATCCCAGCTTTGGGATAAGGTATTTACCTTAAAACCTAAATACAAAACTCTAATACCATCCTTTTAAAAACCTGCTTCATTCCTTATGTAAAAGACACTATGGGATGCACACTGTCTTCAATCAAGTTAAAGTATGAATCTCTCCTTCTCCTATTCTCAGAAATCAGCTGAAACGACAAAAATGCAAGGTTGATGATGTTAAATCTTTTGCTAGAATAAGGAAGAAAGGGAGGATTCTCAAGTCGGATTATTTGGGGGTATTATTTTACAGGCTGCTTTAAGCCTTCATTTGACTTCATGCTTGCACATACCTAGTGATTTATCTGACCATACCATGCCACAGCTGTTAACGGCGGTATCTCTATTTCTAAAAAGGTCTGTTCAGTGATCCAAGGTTCTGGTGTCAGAGCACAGCCTCGTATCACGTTAAAGCTCCATTAAAGTTGAAGGAAGATGAAAAATCACGTATCTTGTAAATATTGCTGCTGTTCACTAAAATTTCCATGTGCGTGCATGAACACCTACTTCAGGCAAAAGGAAACTGTGCTAACTAGTGCATCGTTCGCCTTTGTACCGAATGCTGCACCACAATAAGCCCTTCAAAATCAGCTAGAGATAACAATCACGTGCCCCCCAAATTAAGACAGTGTACCCTATTCTGGGAAGGAAAGTGTTCATCTAAGACATACCCACTAAAATAGAAATTATCTTTTGATAAAACCAGGAAGATATTACTTTCTTTAGAGTAAAATCAACCAGAATGTTACAGTATGATTTCAGAACCTAGATACCAAGTCATTAAACTTTGCAATTTTCTGTTGCTGCTGTTGTTAGGACTGTTCTTTCTAGCACAAATTAGGTCATAAAACTAATAGGAATCTCCCAACTTTTAAATTGTTTCCATTATTAAAACTACTGTAAAATGATGTACTGTGTAAGAATAATCAGCTCACCCTGGAGTACTCTACAGTCCGCTATTTTGCCCATGACAGAAAAAAATACTAACAAAATATTAGTATCTCCTCTGAGCTAAGAAAAAAAAAGTTAAAATCAAGTCAGATCAAGGATGTCTGGATTAAGGGCAAACCAAGTAGCTCTGTTAACAGTTCAAGACTACAGTTCTACTGCTCTTTCTCCCACTTCCCCTGGGGACAGCACAAAGGAAAGGAAACCTCTAATGCTTGAAAGAGCTAGCAAGACTCTCCTTTGTGACGTGGATTACCTGCTACTCTTATTTCATGAACCACAACAAAACAGCTTTATCTTTCATGGTGGGTCAACTACCACAGGATTAACTGGACACCTCAAGCCCACAAATGCTTTTGTACCTGTGCAAGCGACCCCTGTGTACTATCAGTTTGAAAGAAAAGGCCTGGAGGCTTGTGAGGAAATACTGACATTTATTCAGTATAACGAACAAGGACAGCTTGCTTTTTTCACCAGTGTAAGTCCTGCGGCTTTTGCTTTATCTTTTTAAAAATTGCCTGTTCTTGCTGGTTTTTGACTTTTTTCTTATTACTTCACAATACCGAATTAACTGCAATGCAGAAAATTACTTAAGAGTAACAGACAATGACTTAGCTCCCAGTGCAGTAAAATAAGCACTTGTTTTTCTCTCATATCAGAAATACACTAATGCACTTCTAGTATCAGCTTCCCATGAAACATACAGAATACACTCTTTCCACATATTTTCCTCCCTTGGTGCATACTTTATCATGGTTTCTCATACAAGAGCAAAGCTTTGTAAGAAATAGCGATAGCGTTACTTACTTTAATGCTATGGATACCATTCATCTTCCCGATATGCTGTTCAATGGTTTGAACACAGGAATTGCATGTCATCCCCTCCACAGCGATGACTATGGATTTTGCCTCCATTGTGAAATTCTATTCAAGTCTTCTCATTGCTGTTGGCAAAAAACAATTAAGATATTTGTTCTTAAATCATTTCAGAAAGACTGAAATCAAAACAGGGATTTAACAGAAGATGCACCTGGCCACTTGTAACTCCAGTAGATGCCAAAACCCGAGCAAAGCTGAACAGGAAGGAGAAATTTAGGTATTCATTCCTATGAATTTTCAAAAAAGGAAAGTGTTCATACATTTATTATTTGACTTGTGTTACAATCGAGATAATTTAATCACATGCAGCAAGCTGTGATTCACTGGTGCGTGAGATGAAACTATAGGGAGAAGCAAGTGAGAAAGAGACACACCAGCTCTTGGAATGATAGAATGATAGAGGATGGCACATAAGCCACAGTGGCACAGGTGGTGATCATGTTTTTCCACATTTCTCTCTCATATATTATTCTACCCTAGCAAAAACAAGTGATACTGAAATTAGCCCCAGGAAGCAAATAAAGTTTTTTCCGTATCTCATTCAGAAAAAAGTCTAATTTCTGCTCCTCTGAAGATTATCATTACTATTTTTGCTCATAAAAACAAGCTCCCCCCCAATGACTGAACCTAAATGAAGTTAATTTGTAGAAATAATGACTAATGCAAAGGAATTATTTTGTCCAATGCATAAACTGTTAAGTAATAGATGGGAAAAGAGGGCAAAAGAAGTGATTTCCATATTATTTTTTTTTAACCTTTTGAAAATTTGCATTATTTGTTCCAATAACAGAAAGGTTAGTGACCACGAAAATTATCACAGTCAACTGCTTAATGTTTGGCTGCAGTGGAAGCAACAGCAAATTTTGATGATTAACTGAACAGCTAAAGTCAAACACATGCTTAACATGGTTTTTTACTCTGGGGACTTATCTTGGAAAACTAAGTTATATTAACAAAGTTTAATGAAATTCATTTTCTTGCTCCTTGGTGACATTTCAGAACTGTTCCCTGTTACAGAAGGTCTGAAAGTTTCTGGTTTCGCTTTGAGACATGCTACAAACCATGGAAGAATACAAGGATGTTTCATCATAGAAACAGGTTTACCTCACCGAGGCACAAAACTAAATGCTGAAGCTTAATAAACAAGAAGTAAAGACAGTATAAACCTCTGAATTAGTGAAGTTTCCAATAGATGAAATACAGACTTCTCCTTTAACTGCATTTTCTGTGAAAAGCCAGGAACACATTGTAAATTTCTGTCAGCCACTAACCTGTGGGAGAATTTAACTATAATTTCTAAGTCAAAAAAGAAAAAGAAGTCTACATGTTTAAACAACATGAAAAATAGTCTGAGAAGTTGTTTTTAAAGGTTTGTTTTCCTAAAGCATCTCCTAAAATCCTCAAATGACCAGCCAATTCATCTAAGCTGTGGCATGAACCTTCGTATTCTGACAGGCAATAAGAGTTTTATTCAAGACCTACACAGTAAATGACTAGACAAACCAAGAATTAGCACACATTAATGATAAGCATGGCTAACGGACAAGAATGTTCAGCAAGGCATAAAGGAAACCTCATAGCCATACGGACTTTCAACACCTCCGTGCAACAACGTAGGAACCTTTTTCACTGACACGTGCAGAGGGCCTAAGCAGCCCTCCCACAGATCAAATCTGATCAGAACCTTGAGCAACCTGCAACATCTGACTTTCCCAAAAGGCATCAAGTATTTACTCCGAATGTATTGTGAAATGCTAATACTTCATCCTTCCATCCCAATCACAAATGAAGTCAGTAAGTGTAAAGGACTGCAAGCACAACGCGACTGTCGGTGGCTGTGGGATCAGAACCAAAAGCTGCGTCCTGCTCTCGTCCTGCGTCTCAATGCAGGTGTGGGTGCACGCAGGACACACTGCAGCACTATGTGGTCTCACTGCCAGGAGACAGAGGAAAGAGCTCCCACAAAGTGGGGCCTCAGGCAACGAGAGCTTTGATTACTGCTAAGGCTGGCCAAGAAAACAGCATTAACACTTGCACTGGCTGTACTAACCGGGTGCTGCTGCCTCAGAAGATAAAACAGTGCAGGAAGTTACTATTGCTAAAGAAGGCATCATATTATGCTATAGTCAGCAGAAAACAGTAAGAATAACTCATTCCTGCTAAGAACAGAGATGCGACAACTAACTCTAAAGTTATTATCCTATTCTTACAAGACCTGAGTTATTAGAAATGCACACACACAAATATTTGTATGTAAATATTCACACATTACAGAAATAAAGAACTGTCACCTGACACACAAGAGAATTATGACTCAACATAAGAGTGTATTTTAAGCAAACTTCATATGGTAGGTCCTTTCTCAGGCTCACCTGCACACTCAGAGGTACAAGGTATTTTTTAACACACTATACAGCTACCCAAGAAAATACATGCTTTCGTATCATATTGAAATATGATCCTTACCAATTACCTCAGCTCTTCCATAAAGAATGCTCAGTCCATACAGAGCAAACAAAGACACAATTGTAACTCCATAGTCAGGGAGCAATGAATATCCCACAAGTCTCAAGTATAAATAAAGTTTCAAAAAGTACTTGACCTAGTATGTTTTGTGAGCACATCCAGACACATACAGCTAACTAAAATGAGACACAATAGTCTATCATAGACAGAGTCAATCTGTCCTCTGGTAAGGTTTGGACAGAAGTGAATGTAAAAGCATTTCAGGTACGTGATCAACTGGAACTGCTCTGACAACAGCACTATCACAGTATTTTGGGGAAAAAAAAAAAAAGTAAGGAAATACTTTGGCTGTGAGCTGCTATCTAAAGTAATCAAAGGTTGGTAAAACGTTGCCTTGGATGAAAGTTGGGGTACAGCTGTACACCAGTCTGAGAAAATCTGCTGAGCTCCTGGCTATCTTGCCTGTTCTTTGGTTTAAGAGACTCAAGCTACAGAACAAAAGTATCCATTATTACCAGAAACTAGGACACAGCGTTAAAGTCTTCTCTGTAAGTCATATGTCTAACTAAGAACGGCCACGCATGTAATATGCTGAACTAGTACTATTAAAGTGATTACAACAGCCATCAGCACTGCTACCAAATGCCCACCAATGCATTAAAAAATTAACTGCTTCTATATGTAAAAATAATGCTATACTTTTTTTTAACATCTACTATTATTATAGTTTGTTATGGACAAAGTATTTCCTCCATTTTCTCAGTTTGTTTCCTTGCCCTTCTGCTGTTCATTACACATATAATCACTTCCATCATTTTTTACACAGCCCCATGTTTTCCTACTTAAAAGGTAGCATGTGGAAAGAGAAACAGGGATTATTAGAGCCATTCTGCCCTAGTGGCCTAATTAAGTAAATAAAGTTTGTAAAGGGACTTAAAAAATGATGGATGATATTTAAGAAGTGGAGGAAAATAATCTGATTGCAGTAATTCAGGACCACTTATAAAGCATGTTATAGAATCCTCTTATGTCAATAGAATGTCCTGTTTATGTTTCACGTGTATGCTTTATACAGACACAATCTTTTCTTTAAAATAAACCACATCATCTGCTATTTGTGTTTGGATTTAAATAATAAATGAAAAGCAATCAAGCTTCAATTGTTCCACTGCCCCAAGAAGGTTTTTTTGTTGGGTTGGTGAGTTTTTTTTTAAAGACTGCTCTCCTAGGACCAACTGAGCAGGACCCCATGGCATTAGGCATTGTACAAACACAGTAGAGAAAATCCTTTCCTGGAAGAGACTGTAATTCAAACTTTTTTTTTTTTTTTAAACCCCTCAAGGCCCCAGAGTACTAGGACTGAATCCAGAACTTCCATCGTAGAATTTATCTATTGGATCAAACCGTCTCTTCTTTTTGTTATCTGACTTTTAAATAAGAAATGCTACTGGTTCTATATGATATATGCATCATTAACAGCTCTCTGTTGGTGGGGAAGACGACAAACAAGGATTTTTATTTGCTTTGTTGCAACTGCTACCAGCTTTCATATTTTTAAAAACAGGCTGTTCTCTAAAAAATGTGTCCAAATCTAAAGGTAGAAAATGAGCCGTTTGTAAGCTATACTGTCTCTTCACATCAGTTACAGTGTATTATTGACACTGAATTGAGAAACAGCACATTCACAACCTCAGTTTTCTGTATGGTCTTACTGAGATTTCTGAAGAAAAATTTGTGCAGATTTCCAGTGCTACTGATGCTTTAAAAAGATCTTGTTCTCAGAAGAAAGTATAGGGTTAATACATAGTGACTGCAAGTATACACACATCATTTTTCCTCCCCTTACAAAATACCCAGGACAAGGAGTTAAATTTGAAAGCTAATACATGCTTACACCCGAGACAGTATTCGACCTCGTTATATTCCATTTCATTTCTAACATTCTGCCTCCCTTACAAGTGCTTCCTGGTAGAAATACTTTGGCTGAAACTTAGAAGAAATATTTTTGTCATAATTTCCTCCTGATGACAGCAGAAAAATTAATGACTAAGCAGCCTGAAAAATGTTACACCAATAAATAATGACTAGATGCACACGAGGCATACAAATATTGACAATTTAATCCTAGTTCTCCTTATATGTGTTAATATTTTAGCAAGTTCACATGAAAATGGATGCAGAAGTCAAAAGACCTGCATGAGGCTGTGTAGCAACCCATGTATACTACAGCAATGGCTTGTACTTGGAACACCCTGTTTCCTCATTCTTGCCATACATCACTATATCTGTTTGTTTTCTCCCTCCATTTTACATATGTATGTGTGTATATATAAAAATTGTAACAATTAATATGTACACGTGTGTAAATATGCATTAGCTCAAAAGAGAACCTCACTGTACAAGGGGCAGTTACGGTTCTGGCAGGATGCAGCTGAAACAATCAGCAAATCTAAAACTTCTGTAATATCTAAGAAGCTTTCTAGGTGGCAACATATTATTTTATAAGCTGACACTGAAGATCTTAATTATTACCACTGACTGCAAGGCAAATTCAAAGTTACCATGGACACATTCTTTTAAAGCAGATGCTAACCAAGTTATGGATCACACATTGTTTTAGAGAAGAGTAATGATTTTATTCTTAATCAATGCATTGCTCCACCTATAAAACACCTTCATCATCAATTAGTAAAGAATTCTAGGATTTGACGATGCAAACAAATGGCAGCCACTGCTGCTGTTCCTCCACACCCCCCCCCCCCCCCATTTAATCTAATAGCTATGTATTTAGAATACAAGAAATGCAAAGGCTTCAAAATTCAACTACTGCTCTTTTGGAATATCATCTAAAGCAGCTTCATCTTATGAAGAGCCTTGGCTTTGAAGAAACTTTGTAAGAGCTTTTTATATTCTCTACTATACTATTTACTGCTTAATACCTTTAGAAACTCCCATTTTCTATTCTCTTTCATTACTTTCACCTGTGTTTTGCAGTACACAAGGCAGTAGTACTTCCTTTTTTGTATATTAACACCATCAATGAAGCAGCAAAGCCCTAGAAATAATCTGGCTCTGCAATCTCAGTGCAGAACTGAACACGGTAGGCTACACGTGCAGAAGCAACACTCAGTGACAGAACAGGAGGCGTACAAAGGATAACTAAACCCAAAACGGTGTTTGGGAACAGACGTTAAGTCCTTGTATTTTTTTTTTTCAGGTACAATTTTAGGCTTAACACTGGGTTGCCTGTGTGCAAGTTAAAATCCAAACATTTCATTTTCTTGAAGAAAGTCAACTAGTGTTTCTATTAAGTGAATGAAGCAACAGAAAGCAATAATTCCTACTTCCAACAGCAATTTCTTCCTATGGAAAGAAAAATTAAACAGTGATAAAGCACAAGGTGACTGAGAAACTCAGATTCATCTCTCTCAATCTTTTGTTTTAAAATGTGCTAACAGCAGTCTTCGTAAGTAAAATATCTGAAGCAAGATAAGGTTTGATGAAGTCAAAGTTAAGTCATTCACACTATCAAAAAAGAAAAAAGAAAATACGAGCAATGCAAAGAAGTTACGACCTAGACTCTCACTTTACCCCACAAAAAAAACCAAACACTTTAGTGCTTCTAGTATCTGAGCTAACTCAGGCATCACAGTGTAACAAAGCACTGCGCACCACAAACAGGTTTTGTGCCTGTTCTAGGATCAGTAAGGATAAATAACTGAGAAGCACACAATACTTCTGGCTAAGCGTACAACTTCAGTTTTCACCAAAGTTTTCTATATATAATTACCTTGAATTTATAGCTGCTGAAACTACAAGACATCAAAGCTAGGCAAAAAAATCACACAAACACCAGAAACAGGACCTGTCATATTTAACGACAGCCTTTGGACCTTATTAAATTTCTGAATGACCGAGTCCTACTTTATAGCGTGCTTTATTTGTGGCAGCAGAGAGATAAATTACTGATTATATTAAATGGAAAAAAGGTACCTGTCCTAAAAGTCTGTGAAGACCTATGAAAAAGAGCAAAGGACAGCATGAGAGGAAAAAGCTGTATCATCTCATCCATGGGCTTACAAAAGTGCTGGAGAATGGGTTACAGGAAATCTGGTCCAATACGAAAGATGGGGTTTTATTATGTTCACTGGCAAACAGATACCTTTGAAAGCATGACTAGATATATGAGGATTAATCACTGAGGAAGAAACAGCACATCTATCATAAATATCTGTTACAGCTAAGTGATACTCTAAATAGGTTGTAATTCATGTTGCTCAAGACTTTTACCAAGTCTTGCTTGGTCAGCAGACTATGGAAATTGCTCTGAGGGATTTTATTTCTATACAAGCTGTATAAAAAAAAAAAAGTATACATTGAAAACGTTCTACTTCACTTCTAACAACAGTTTTATAATACTTTAGACAAATTCTTAGCAAATCCGCTTACTTGTTTGTGTCCTTCCAACTACCTTTTCAAGTCAGATTTTTGGAGAACATGAATGTTCTCCTGGAAAAATCACAGCAAATACTAGGAACAGAAGATAATTTATAAACCCTTGTTATGTGAGCATACCAAGGCCAACGGGCACTCCTCATTCTTGAGCTCAGTCTCAATGTGGAATACATTATACAAGCAAAAATAAAAAGAATATAACAGTCAATGACACGTAACACTAGCTTTTACTTTCCCAGTTCACCACCTAGGAAGGAAAAAAGCTTCAGTTTTTTTCTCTACAACAACATACACTACAGTTATTAATTTCTAATCAAATTGTGTTTGGGCTTACACAGTGCACCGTAATACACACAACAAACTTCCACGTTACCAAATGGAAAAAAACATTTCTTAGTCTATTTAAATCCACAAATACAATTCAACAAGTATTTAAGTACAGAAATAAAATCTTTGGTGACTGCATAAAAGATTTTAAGGAACTTTACACTAACAATAATTATGTGCAATTTCCAGAACATGGATACAGAGAGGCAGTAGTTAGGCTGGGTTTGCTCTTGCTCATTTTCCTGAGATTTTACCCCAAAGCATTGTAAACAACTATTTGCCCTTTTCCAGAATATTTACACTCTGTTTTTAATGAAAACACTAGGAATATGTACTTGTGCAGAGAGTGCTGCCTTCGCAAGGCAAGACCTTAAGTAAGGTATTTCAGAGGTACAAGTTAAGCAGCTCAGATTTGAATAAAAGGACCTTGGAGAAGAGGCTCAGTGACTTGTGTATGCAAATTCACTGTAAGTCTTTCTCCGAAGATCGCCAACGGTAGAAGAGGTACTTTTTCAAGCCCATCAGCGAGCGCACTGCCTACCAAGAAGCAAGGAGATCTCAAATGTGGATGCCCACTGATAAGACCAGCCTCTTATGCTGCTGCTTTTCAGTTCCCCGTCTGATACCACTCAACCTGCTGGCACTGGCTGCATCCCAAAGAAACCGCAGGAGTGTTGATGTGACCCCCTACCACCAGCGTCTGCCTAGCACTGGGAAAAAAACGAAAGGCAGGAGCAGTCCCCACAGAGCGAAGCGGTTGAGCAGGAAATACCGTTCTGGATCCAGAGCCCTCGTTAGGTCGGTCTGTTTCTGAAACGCCGAGTCACCCCCGTACCCGCCCGCCGCTCGCACCCCCCGGAGCCCACCCGAACTCCCCCGGGATGAGCTACAAGGCGCCGTTTGCCTCAGAGCCCGGGCTGGGGCGGGGGGAACCTCACCACGCTTCCTCGTCCCTCCGAAGCGACAGACCTCCGCAGCAGACCGCCCGGAGGTGCTGGAGAGACCCGCCGCCGAGCCCACGCTGCTGTTTTCCGGCTTGGACCCTCCCTCGGCGGCGGGTCGCCGAGGGACGGCCCGCTCCCGCGCTGCGCCTCAGGCAGGGGCGCGGCGGGACCTCCCTTCCCCTCCCCCCCCACCCCGCTGAGGGGACACGTAGCGCAGCCCGACGCCGCCTTCACGCCGGGCAAACCCCCTCCCCGCAGCCGCAGGTAGCGGCTGTCCCCCGCCGCCTGCCCGGGGCGCCGTGACAATGGCTCTGCCGGCGCTGGGCTGAGGCAGCCGGGACAGCCCCGAAGGAACTGCGTACTAGCTCCGTCCGCCCCGCGATCGAGGGGGAAGAGGGGACCCCCCCCACGCACACCCCGGGGAGGCAAAAACTAGGCCGTGCCGCGGCGGAGCAGCCTCGCCGGCGCCCAGGGCCGCACTCACCGGAGACTACGGGTAGCGCAGTCTGCCTCTCCCCAGCCCGGGGTCGCGCCTGGCACTTTGCCCCATGCGACCGCCGGGAGCGCGCCGTCACGTGACCAGAGGGCGCCTGTCTCCTCCCGCCCGCTCACGTGACAGGACGGCGGCGGACGGGGGCGCCGCAGGGCACGTGACGGCGGGAGCGTCGTCCACCCTCACGTGGGGCGGCGGCGGGAAGCGCCATCGCCATCCGCCCGGGGGCCCGCCCCGGTGCCGGGGCAGCCGGCAACCCCGACTGCCGTCCTTAGCGGTAACGATCCTCAGCGCCGCGCCGCCCCGCAACAGGCATCGGCGGCCGAAACGGCGGCGTTCTCTTACGGCAAGCTGGGCGAGGGGGACGGCGAAGGCGGCCGGGGTCAGCCCCGCTCTCCCGCACGGAGCTGTCGAACACAACCCGCAGCGTCGGCAACTGCTGCTCAAAGCTCCGCAAAGCTAAAGGGGGTCGGAAGACGTTCCCTCCAGTCAAGGGCCGAGGCACCGCACCGAATCGCACTGGCCGCTCAAACGAACCTTTTCTCCTTAGCCCCCGGAAAAGCAGCAGTCTGGTAATTACAGTCTCTGAGAAGAGTAACGGCAGCCATTTCATACCTCTCCGCTGTATCAAAAAGCAGGGTATTTGTGTTTTTCAGGGATTCAGACTGACTCGGAGGTTTACAGAGCCTGCGTGCACCCCTAATCTATTTCCTAACAGACTTCAATTACACAAGAAATCATTAGAAAAGTCACGTTTCTCTCAGCATCAGCAAAGACCAGTGCTGGGATACTGCCTATTTCCATAGAGCATCTCTGACTCAAAAACTAATTTAAGTTCTTTGCAACTCTCAGAGGCCTCAGAGAGAAGCAACTTAATTTGCAGAGTGCTTCAAGACATAAAAATACTTCTGCAGAAAAAAAAAAAGGGGATCTTAACTTCATCGTTAGATGTGCAGCAGAAGCCAGAGGTGAACCGACATGAACTCTGCAGTGGGAATGCACGTGAGGTTCATTTAAGCACACACAGCTGGCTAAATGGGCAACTATACAAGATTTTGGATTTGTCCTTTATCCACTACTGACCTTTCCAGAACAACTGGGACTACCTAAAATACGACTGAATGATTTTGAGTTTTTACACCATTTCTTATACTTCAGCAGACAGAGCATAGAGGAAGCCTACAAGAGCCAGACAGGTTTCTAGGTATGTTTATTAGACCAGGAATGCCACCATACAAGTGGTCATCAGGGAACAAATGCCATTACACAATCATTTTTTCAGTGAAAGTGTAGACCAGTTCATTATAAGCAAAGGCTGTTACTCCCTCCATTCTTTTGGAGTGATTCTGCCAACAGGTGACAAGCCCCACTCAATTCCAGCTTGTGTAAACACCTGTAGGAGGATAAAAATCAAGATTATTAACTCTGAAATCAAAGAAACCTTCTGATAGAGGGTTCTTTCTATTGTTTTCAGTTTAAACTTCTTGTCTTAGAACATGACATTCATCTTCTAGTAAAGCAAATGGAATATATGGAGTAATATTTAAATACTTCAGTTTTCTGTTTCAAAATATTTAGAGCAACCTGGAATGTAAAACCTCATCTACAAATTTTTCTGCTGAAAGCTTTACCTGTATAACTTAGAAATCCCAAGTAAAATACAGAACATTTGTGTTTCTACTACGTTTTAAAATCAAGCAGTAGACTGACACAGAAGTTTGTGTAAAAAATCAAAATGAACTAACACAACTTTCATCTCTATCACATTACTACTCAAGTATATAAAAAGCTCCTTAATTCCGACCATATAAGTCACTTCAAACAAGTAAGCCTTGTGAAACTTAATAGATTGCAAGTTTACAGCTATAGTCGCAACACAGTGGTGAAAAAAAGGACAACTTACATATCCCCAGACAGCAGTAAACACTGCGGCTCCACCAAGGAGTACCAGGTTTCCATATTTATCATGGAAGTCAGGCTCATGTTTGCGATGAGCTTGTCTTACTGCAGTACGCTGAATGCCACGAGCTAATGAATGTTAAAGAGAATTAGAAGTACAGAAATCAACTAAAATATACATTCAAACTATTCACAATCCTCATCTCCCACCAACAGAGAGGCAAGCATAAGCATTAAAAGACTTTAAGAAAAGCTTGGGGAGGGGGGAAATCAATCTTTTGGACTTCAGAGCTTTGGAATGATTCCAAAACACAGGATATACAAGAAGTCTTGCATTTTGTTTCAGCTCTCCCAGTTTCTCTCTAGGTGGTTATTCCTGAAGTCTAATTCCAGTAAGAAAATCCTCTAAGTTACCTTTTTCATTAGTATGTTTTCTTTGGGCCCTCAGTGTGGAAGTACAAGTACACTTAAGTATTACTATTGCATTTTTTTTTTTTTTTTTTTAGTACTTTAAAGTGCCAGATTTCTATATGTAAATATCCATATCACCAGTATGTGTACCCGATATAAGCATTTCAGGATGAAACTCGCCACCAAATCAAGTGGTTGAAGATAGTGGGTATGGGTAACACCTTTCTCATTCCTTCAAGATTTTTGAAGGGAGGGGAGGGAAGTGAAGTGAAGAAGGAAGCGGAAATAACTGTGAGTCCTAACTGTGAGTTGAAATACAGGAGGCTATCTTCAGATGACAGAATGTACGATGTGCATTACAAAGGTACACTATAAAAGGTACATTTATTAAGAAGACAGAGTGAAGAATCAAACCACCAGCTTCAAAACACAGATACTGTTGAGTAGTTGTGTACAAAGCATTTGATGAGACAGGGATCCATGCATGAATCTTTTAGTTTCAGGTCAATGGTTCACATTTACCCAAACACGACTAGAGAAAATGATGGCAATACCCATAATGCTACGAGATCTCTAGCATGCTCTGTGAGGCTGCACAAGTTTTATTTTTTTAAAACAGGAAAAAAAAAAAGCTTGATTATTTACCGAGAGGAACACTGCTAAGCACAGGTTTTTTTAGGTGCATGCACCTCGGGCTAAGCACATCATGAACCAGGACCAGATTCAAGAGGACCAGGTTAAGCACTGGGGAATCTATCACTGAAGAGGTAACTTTGCCCTTGAGTTTAAAGGCTGGTCATTGACTCACCTTGCCACCTCAGGCTACAAGACCTAGATGTGCCTTTACTTACTATCAGGGAGGAAAAGCACCAAGGAAAGGAACTCAAGGTCAGCTCACGTAAAAGCAACTAGGAGGTAAGCAGACAGACAGACAGACAGACAGAAAGAAAGAAAGAAAGCAAGCAAGCAAGCAGCAGGCGAAGGACGACGAGAGAGCCGCCTGCAGCCCCTCAACTGCCGTGACGACCCTCCTCCGGGAACGAAGCAAGCCCTGAGTTCACGGACAGTCCTCACAGGGAAAGCAAGAAACCCGGGGAAGACTCCCTGACGAAACCGCCTACTCCCGAGAAACAGCCCCAACGCTTCTATACTCCAGAAAGCCTCTCCGTTGCTTACCGGTGAGGTTCAGAGCAGCCCTAGCCACAGGGAACATGCTGACAAGCGGCGTACCACCGTACCGCCGGCGAGATGCTGCTACCCTTGGTCAGCAGTGAAAAACAAAATGGCCGCGCCGGAAGTCGCCGATGCGCCCCGCCCCGCTGAGCGGAGCCCTCTGGGTAATGTAGGCGCGCAGTGGCGGAGGGAGGGTACGCCCTCGCCACGGTTGGGCGAGAGCGGGAGAAGCTCCGTAGCCGGGGGGGGGAGAGAGAGGGAGAGAGAGAGAAAAGAGAGGGGGGGGAATGAAAAACCAGGCTCCTCTCCAATTCGCAGGCTCCGAAGCGCACGCCGCGAAAGGCTGGGGAGAGCAGGAAGGTGGGCTCCGCCATTGAGGAAAGCGGTAAGAACCTCCCGGCGAGGCTGTTAGTCGCAGTGTCAGGATGGCCGAGTGGTCTAAGGCGCCAGACTCAAGGCGTTCCGCGCCTTCCCGTGGCGGGTTGGGTATTCTGGTCTCCGTATGGAGGCGTGGGTTCGAATCCCACTTCTGACACCACTTTTTTTTTTTTTTCCTGGTCATGTGAATTTAAATCCATAAAAACGTCGCAGCTAAAGCCAGAGATTTTAGTGCAAATAGAAACTGCAGCGAAGCCCGCGGCGCCAGAAATAATTTCCGGAGTGTGCACGTCCTCGAATACAGAAATAAAAAACGAAGCATAAGTAAGCCCACGTTTTTCTACAGCGATGACGCTCGAGAGCCCGTAACCTATTACACCCCAGCTGAGGATTTCCCGAGTGCTTTTACGATTTTAACAATCTTTTTCACGCACGACCCAGCAATACAAGTGCGTGTATAAAATCAAGCGAGCGTACGCCTTCGGGGAGCTACCGTTTAAGTTCCTTGGAGTTTTATTCTAGAATCCTTTTTTGGTTTCTTCGAGCTTACCGACGTGAGGCCAGGCCCGTCGCCGCGCTGCCGCCCCCCCGAGACCCCGGGCGGCCCGAGCACCCTGCGGCTGTGCAGCAGTTTGCAATGTTGAACGAGTCGCAGGCGCTGAGGAAAGCCCGGGTGTATCCTCAGGGCGAGGGGCTGCCGCAGCCGGGCAGCCGCAGCACCCTCCGAAAGCGGGCAGCGAAGACCCG
>JAVKLA010000039.1:3429127-3440373 GCA_034782735.1 Sagittarius serpentarius | reverse complement strand
AGCCGCGCCGCTCTGCCCCGCGGCGGGCGGCTCCGGGCAGGGCCGGGCCGGGCCGGCCGCGGGGTTCCCCGCGGGCGCTGGCCTGCGCTGAGGCCGAGCGCCGGGGCGGCTGAGGGCAGGACGGGGCCGTGAGGCCGCGCAGTGGGCGGCTTGGCCCCACCTCGGGTCGCCGGCGGGTCTTCGCGGCCTAAGGCTCGGCCGTCCCTGGCGGCACCGGGCAGGCTCTGAGGGGAAGCCCGCGGGCACGCCTGGGGCCGCGCGGAGCAGTTGTCTGTTTCGAATCATGCAATTCTGATTTTTCTTCTATTTTCGAGAGTTTAATTCCAGGTTCTTCTGTTCTTGTAAAAAGCACTGTAAGAGTAGTGTCTTTCCGCTGTGTGGGGTGGTTTGGGGTAGTTTGTACATCTGAAAGAAATCTTACAATTAGTGACGTAAGAAAGTACTAGTAAGCTAAGTCTTCACTAGCACATGTAATACTAAGTGCTTAAAGGCAAAGTGCTTAAAGTGTGTGTATTACTTAGTGGTTAAAGTAAATGAATAATATTAACATGACTGTCAAAAGGATCTGTGAATGCCTTCAAGAATCTTAATGAAGTATCACATGTGTTTGGCGTTCTTATGAAATACAGTGCAGCTGTTTGTTACGTTAAATCTAAAAACCCTCAAGATTGTACTGTGAGGCTAGAAAACAAAGGAAAAATCAACAGGGTTTCTCTGACTTTATTTTCAGATGGTGTTATCAGAAAAAGTGAACCAGCTAATGGAGTGGGCTAGTAAAAGATCTGTTATTCGAATGAATGGAGACAAATTTCGACGCCTTGTGAAGGCACCACCCAGAAATTACTCGGTGATTGTGATGTTCACTGCTCTTCAGCCTCACAGACAGTGTGTTGTGTGCAAGTATGGGCTTAATTTAGTCCTAAATTAGAACTTGAAAGTCATCATATGCTTTGTAGGAAATTAATAGGATAAAACTTTCATGTGTGTGGGAGGAATATACCAGGGCACATTATAGTAGGGTTATCTTTGTAATTAAATATGTGGGAATATATGTGTAATATGTATGTGAGAAGTCCTTAATTACTTATCTCCCTCCTAAAATAATTGCTGCTTTGCAGAAACAATATTCATACTGATAGGCTTCTGGAGAAAGTTAGGGTGAAAACTCAGCTTTCCTGTCATGAGCTGCTGAAGAAATATTTGTAGAGTTACTGTTGGCTATGCAGTCTAAAAGTTGCTGTTAATTAATATGTTGATTGGCACTTATTTATTTACAATTATAATATGCTGGATCCTTAACCATATTACGGCTTTTGTGTATTTATCCGGAGGTGGAAAAGGTCTGTAAAGATGATTTTTATAACTAGTTAGTTGAAATTAATCGGTTTTCCATCCTCTGACGTGGAAAAGAGGGCACATCTCTTCTTGTTTTGGTGCTCTGTGTACTAGCAAATCAAATTTCAATTAGAAATCACCACTGCTTGTGTTTGTGGACTCAAGAAAGCTTGCCCTTGTATTTAAAAAAACAGTCGTGCCAAATGCTTCACTTGATTGTTAGATGAGTATCTGGCCTTAAATTTTTGCTTTAACACCAGAAAATTAATGCAGGGGTGTGTGGGATGCACCCATTAATGGGGTGGGTGGCTACAACTCCCTCGGCTGTTTTACAACTTGTGTCCTGGACAAACATATGATACAGCATCTCACTTTGTGTGTTTTACAGGCAAGCTGATGAGGAATACCAGATTCTGGCAAACTCCTGGCGATATTCCAGCGCGTTTACCAATAAGATTTTTTTTGCTATGGTCGATTTTGATGAAGGCTCAGATGTATTTCAGATGGTAATGTCTTTCTTTTTCTCTTCTGACATTATTTTGAACTTGCGTTTTGGAGTCTGAGGGCAAGAAGGTAAAGATGTATACAAAATTTAGTGTTACAATGATTAAAGAACTAATTAAAAAGTTAAAAGCTGCCACTCAGAAGAAATGAGGTGAGCAGAGGGCAGTAGCATGTTGGCAGTAATATTAACAAAACTGACAAATCTGGAATAGGCACAAGGAGTGAACTAGCTTCTCTGACTGTTTTTTCTGAGTTTGTCTCTTATAATAACTTACAGTGTAATTCTTAATGGAGTTCTTCTATGATACATGAAGAGGCAAGATAGAAAGCACCAATGTCATTAGGAAGAGCTATTACAATTTTTAGATTACTACGTTAGGCTTTCAGTATGGGTTAACTTATTTCAAGTACCCAGTCATTTTGCTCTTCTATTAACATTATGTAACTGTGGTTTTTTTTCAAAGTCTGAGAATGTTCTATGTATGTTTGCAATTGTACATCACATTAATAGTTCATTATAGTTTTGCAAATCTTAACTCTTTTTTTTTTTTTTTTAAAGAGATACTCATCTCTATTTAAAAGCTACACAATTTAAGCAGTGATACTATATTAAATGGAAGCTTTTGGACTGGAGCAGTGGAAAGGGATGTCTTGTTATTCCTGTTAATTTTTCCCATAGTGTTACATCAAAAATTCATTCATCAAGCTATGGCCTTTACAGATTATTCTATATATTCCTATTTTGCAGATTTCTCTCTCAAAAGTAGTATTTAGAGAAGAAACAGATTCAAAAAAACTGAAACGCTGTGGGAAAAACAGTTAGGAAAAGATAGAACTGCATTTTGTAAACAACTACTTTACCTATTATAATCTCCTCTTAACTGGTCTGAATCTTTTGTATCAGTAGCTATAGATCTGAGTACTAACAAAGAAATGTCAATCACTTTAGAAAGGATGCTCAATTGTGTTTTAAAAAAAAAAGCTTATTCAGAAGTAACAATTTTCCTAAGACATCCAGAACAGCTAGTGACAGAGCAAAAAAAATACTGTTCCTCAATACTAAAGGGAGAAAACAGCATGGAGCACAAAAGGGAAATTGCAGGAGTATATTGATTACTTTTATGAAATATAGACATGCAAGATACTGTGTGCTGTCTTTACTTTTTCTTTCAGTTGTGAGTGAAATCTATTTATTGAATAGTTACTTTTTCTGATTGATTTAGTGACGATGTTGCAAGATACAAATGGAATAGAATTGTGTTACTAAATAGAGCTTTCATGGTGCTGTATCTTCCATGAATTTTCTAAATACAGCTAAATATGAATTCTGCTCCAACCTTCATTAACTTTCCTGCTAAAGGGAAGCCTAAACGGGGCGACACATACGAACTTCAGGTGCGTGGCTTTGCAGCTGAGCAGCTTGCTCGTTGGGTGGCTGACAGAACTGATGTCAATGTAAGTACATACAGGCTTTCCCCATCACCTCCTCTGCAGCATTCCCTTACTATGTAATTCCAGCCATGAAATACGTCAGTTGTATTCTGTGGCTAATGATCCACTCTCAGATACTGTAAATGGTTCTTGACTACAAAATCTAGTTTGGGCACATGACTACATCTTTAAGTTTCCTTATGTTCTGTGTTCTAATATTTTTTGTGTAATTTTGTCAAGATGGTAAAACTCATCTCCTTCCTGCTTCCTCTTCTGTTCCTATGGAAGAAAAATAGTGTTTAAATTATTAGGTAGGGTAAAGGTGTATGAAGCTGAAGTTACAGTAATGGGGGAAGAAGCATTATTTAATTCCCAAGTCAGACTTGCTATACAGCAGTTTTTGTGTGTATGTTGATTTTTTTTTTTCCCTCCACTCTAGTATAATGTGGGTTTTATTAGCAGGAGTGTGGATATAATGTATAATTCCATTGAGGGAAAATAATATGAACATCCTCTGTTTAGATTCGTGTGATAAGGCCACCAAACTATGCTGGACCATTGATGTTAGGACTGCTGCTGGCTGTCATCGGAGGCCTTGTATATCTGCGAGGAAGCAATCTGGATTTTCTGTATAACAAAACTGGCTGGGCATTTGCTGCTTTGGTGAGTAATTATAACTCTTGTCTGCCTGTTGTCATGAGTTTTGTAGCAATTCAGGTCTTTAAGCATCTTAAAATACAAAAGCTTTTAAACCTGGTAGAGGAAAATGAGGTGTGTCTAGCTTTATTTTATTGTAGCCTGATAATATTATTTGATCTTGGTCTTTTCAGCTCAGTTAATACTTGATTAGATAATAAAAGGTAGGATAATGCATAGCCTAAGATTGTATTCCAAACCGGTACACTTTGGTATGGAAATGGAAAGAAATTGCGTAAAAAATAAAAATCCCTTATTAAATAGCATTTCTTCTTCCCTTTTCAGTGTTTTGTGTTAGCAATGACATCAGGCCAGATGTGGAACCACATCAGAGGTCCACCCTATGCCCATAAGAATCCCCATACAGGACAAGTGGTAAGTCTTTTCTTCATTTTTTTTTTCTGCATTTCTGTTGTATTTTTGCAGAATAAGGCTGATACTAAAAGAGACAAGTCAGAGTGCAAATTCTATTCTTGCTTCTTTCTCTGTTAGTCAGTGAGGCTAACATCTCCTGCAGTGAGCAAGGCAAATTAGAGAGCTGTTGATTAGTTCAGAGAGGATCTGTCTTCTCTTAAAATACGCCTGTAAAAGAGGGGTTTTGTTTTGTGTGAAACAGAAGGAGTGTTAGAGCTCCAGTAACAATTTAGATTTTCTTCTATTTAGCTTTATCCTTCTCTTGGCTCAAATAGAGGAAGAAACTCCATTTGCAAACTTGTACTTCACTACTGAGAAATCACAAAATACTGATCTTAATCCAAAACAAAGTGCTCTGTTGTGTAATTGCTGTGTGATAACTTCAACCATTACCTAGAATTCCATTTTGACAGGAAGGTCATTCCTGCGGTCCTTTGTTCAGTGATTCGTTAATTCTGTAAGAATGGTGGCGTTAGTTCTGTGATGTTCTAAGAGTAAGGACAAGCATTGCTCAGGGTTTTTTTAGGTGTATTGCTTTCTGTGCTCACTAATAAGCTTCTAAGAGATGGAGTAAAAAAATGCAATTCTTAATCAGATGAGAAATATTAAGATTAATTTACTATCTAGCAGCATGTTCAGTTTCTTGTTAGAAATTGCTCAAAGTGCTTTCCATGCCATAAAGCATTAAACAGCAGTCATATGAATGGTACTCTGCTGGAAATGGGACAGACTGGTTCCAGAGTGTTACCTTGGGGTGTATTTTTGTTGCGTTAATACCTAGAGAGTTCAAGGTCTTCTTGTGTGTGGAAACTTTGATTATTCTAGTAATCGCAGAAAGCTAAGAAGGTAGTAAAATAATGCTGTAGGGTGAAGAGGCTAGCGTACAGAGTAACCAAAACTATTTGTTAACAAGTTATTTGGATGGGGGGGTTCCCCCTTGCTTCAGAACCTAAGGTAAGCATTTCTTTAATCTTTCCTGTTGTTCCCCATTTCTCCAAAATGTAAAAGTAAAAAAAGTGATACATCTTGGAAGCATAATGACAATACTTTTTTTGCTTACGTTCTGAGGGCAGATTATTTTAAATTACCTGATCTCTTCCATTTCTCTGACCTCCTATGTGTCTTTTAACCATTCGTATTTGTTTTCATGTTTACTTCTCAGTATTTAGTTACATGTGACATTTGCTTTCCTCTGTCTCGTACATATATTATATCCCTAGTGGTGAAGAGACATGATAGTTCTAAATCGCTAACAGCAAAATAAAGGTGTTTACGTTCGAGTCTTAGATGCTAAATGGTCCTATTGCTGATCCTGGCAATTTCATGTTTAACCTGGTCTTTCTAGCTTATACACCCATCTAATGGCTTTTAGAGAAAAACATCTCTTTTCGAGGTTCTGGAGGTAATTAATGTCTAGTGACCTTAGACTTAGGAAATCTCATTCTTGGGAAAAATCCGTTTTAACATCACTTGAAATGCACTGCTCTGTACATAATACAGAATGAGATACATTGTAAAAGTAGTCAGAATGTATTGAGAGCATTGCATCTCTTCGTGTGGTTACACATCACATGTTGGCTTTTCTCATGTATTTTACTCAGAAGGGAATTAATTTGGTGAAATGTCCTTTCATGCCCGGTTATGTGGGTCAGGCCCTCTGTATTATTCCATAAAAAGTGGATCTGCTTATCAAACTTTTTTTATTTCTACTTAGAAATAATGTCGTAACCATAGTGATGTAGAGCTTCCATAAGGGATTAAAAAACGGTATTCTTTCACAAATTTAAAATGTTCTGTTAACCCAGTCAGTTAGTAAACTATTAATGTAAAGAAAACTGAGCCAGCTTAATGTGTGGAACTTTTCATATTAAATGTTTTCTTGAAAGCGCTTCCTTTGTTTCTTCTGTTTACATCATTCCTAAGCCTTTTTGAGACTGAAGAATAAATCTTCAGTGGTATTGGTAGTGATGTTCCTTTTCCTGGTATGCCATGAAAAAGATTTCAGGTGCTTGGTTCTGGAGCCAAGTGAGTAGGGTTCACACGCAGATTGAAGAGACTGTCCCTAAGCTGAGGAGTAATGTACGTAACCTAAAAATCTAAGTCAGGGAATGGATCAGACTTGGATGACAGTGGGTGCAGGTGGGCATAATTATGGTATTTTGCCGTGCTGAACAGGGAGTCTGGACCATGAAGACTGTGGCTGCACTTGCACTTATAATCTGAATAGTACTTTGGGCTGATTGTGCATGTTAATAGAAGAAGGATTTTTGATGCTGACACAGCTCCCCCCAAAAATCAATGGTCAACAGATGAAATTGTTTGTGCTTCAACTTCTGCTCTGTCTCCTGAAAGAGACAGTGCAAAACCCAGTTTCAAGCTCTATAGCTGTTGTTATTCATGTCAAAGTTGACTTCAGTCTTTTCTAAAATCGGTTACTCTTGTCTCTTACAGAACTATATTCATGGAAGCAGCCAAGCCCAATTTGTGGCAGAAACGCACATTGTTCTTCTGTTTAGTATCCTTCCTACTGAGAAGCATGCGGTTGGTGACGATTTTTCTGTTTAGCTTACGCTGCTGCCTTTTCCACGACAGTACTTTGTCAAGGCTCATAACTGTCACCTAATACTGATGCAGAAGCTTACAGAGCCTTTCTGTGTTGACAACTATGCTTTTCCTATGCCAGTGATCTTTAAGTTGAATAGAAAAATGTTTACTGCTTTCTCACCTTCTTCCTTGCTTAATGAGTGAACTGAATACAGCGTTAAAGATGTGGATCTCTGTGGAATCATAAGATTCTTTAGGGATAGACCCTGTTCCTCTGTGCATGTCTCTTATCTTTTCAATCTCATTTAGTTCTTGCTTTGGTGTTGAATTCCTTCCTCTGTTACTGATCTTTCCTCTTTTATTTCTTTGCTTACCTTCTTTACTCTTAATTTTACTGCTTGTTTGTGCTAACAATTCAGGTTTTTTCCATGGTCATATTATGCCATCATGAAAGGCAAGCAGAAACTTGCAGGCTGAGAGCTTTTGCCTTTCTCATTTGTATAAAAATGTTTCTTTGGAGTCACAAGAATACTCTAAAATTCGGTGTTCTTTTCTTCTTCTCTTCCCACATGGATGTTTTTGATCCATCATCTGTGACTTTAGTCATCTCTGACTCAAGCTTTTCTTCCTTGTCTCATCACCTGTGTCAGCCTGTGCATTCTTTTATCTTTTATTCAGGATTTTTTATTTTGTTTAATATTTTTTCTTGCAGCTTCACAGTCCCAAGCTGTTTACGTTTTATAGTACACAAGTATATAGAATAGCAGACTTACTATAGGCACAGAATTTCAGAACTTCAATGTACCTGTCCTCTTCACTGCTTGACAATGATGAACAAGTCTCTTCTGTTGCAAAAGCAATGTTCTTTAACAGAGTGACTTCTGCTCATTTCTTCCTTTTATCTCCTTGTTTTATCTATTCAAAATCCCAATTTCAGCAAGTGATGCGTTGGGGTTTTTGTAATAAAATAATATAAAGTAAGCAATTGATGTTTAATATGCTGGTGTTAAAAGAATCCTGTTCTCTTGCTGTGTATTCATTATCAAAGATACATTTTTTTAAAAACTTAAAACATCCATTTGGAGGGGAACTTCTGATCTTTTTCTAATTATTACTGTACTTCTGATGCACTCAGTCAAGTTCAACCTAGAAACTTTTTGATGATGTTTATTTGTGTTATTGCTATCCATCACATTACGGACCCAATCTACCAGTTGCTGGAGACATTTAAAATGGTAGAATTTGGCAAGGTTCCTGTATGTTAAAGTCGCTTTTCTTTAGTGCTGAAGGGAGACCACATCTGAAATGGAAAGATTTCTTAACGGTCCCGTTGCAGTCAATGATAAGTATTTCTTATTTCGGGAGGAGGATTTTACAGGTTTGTTGTTTTGTTGGTTTTTTTTTTTTTTTAATTGAAGAATTAGAAATGACGGAACTATTGCTACTTGAAAGATACCCGGTTAGATTAAATATTGCATGCATTTTATTCATTCTATTAGCTGAGTAAAATGCCAGTTGAATTCCTTTTGGGATTTTCCAGTGGAGTAGAACAGTAGTAGGAGTGGACTGAGCTCTCTGGGAAGGCATGCTGTTTCATTACAAGCTGATAGAGTAAATGCGTGTTTTTAATTTTGTGTCAAGACCTACTATACCTTCCAGTTTATATTTTAAACTTTGTTTTTATTTTCTCTTAAAAGTTGACATTATGAATGCCTTTCAGTTGCCTTTTTCCCCCCCATAGTTGCTGGTTTGGCTGGCAAGTGTTTTAATTTTTTCCAGTGAGTTTTAATGCCCCAGGTATAGTGTGGGAGCTGAATTTATGAGATTAGGAATGAGTGTATTATATTGAGTCTATTGTATTTTGTTGATTTAGCCTTAAACAGCATTCGTAGATGGTGGTGTTACTTTAGGAATGGTACTCCTCCACGAAGCTGCTACTTCTGACATGGATGTGGGGAAAAGAAAAAGTAAGTACTAATACTTCTCTTTCCAAGAGAAAGTAAAGATTTCAGTAAAGATTTTTGATACACTATTTGATAGAAATGTTTTTGCACTGTGGGTTTTTGTACACTTCCCACTTCTAAGCAGAAGTGAATCATTTGGTTTTTCGGCAGCATTTGGAGCTGCTTAGCAAACTGCAAGGTAAGTTCAAAGCCCTTTTTGGAGATGGAGAGATAAAAAGATGCTTTGCAGCATTTTGTTAGTAAGGGAGAGAAGAAGGGACTTACTTTCTCTTGAAGGAATGGTATAAAATTGATTTACAGTATGAATTTGAAAGAAAATTGGTGTTAATTTAGTTCTTCTCAGCGACTAATAGAGGTCTCCTCTGACCGAATCTGTAAATATTACAGAATGTTTTTGAAAACCCCAGTCACTGTGGTGTGTTCAGGAACAGCTGTCACATTACCAGAATCTTACTCTGCATCTCTTGCAGTTATGTGTATTGCTGGTATTGGCTTGGTGGTGTTGTTCTTCAGCTGGTTGCTGTCTGTCTTCAGATCTAAATACCATGGCTACCCATACAGGTATGTCTGTCTTGCTGCTTCAGTCATTGTTTTCCTGTGCATTACATACAGCTACAACACCATAGACCTTTTTGAAGGAAGTAGGTAAACACAAATGAGGACTTAAAAGATTGAGAGTGATACTAGAAGTTAGGGTTGTTTTTTTTTTTAATCCGGACTATGTGCTTATGAATGAATCTGTTCCTGCTGACTGGCATTTCCTTGTCTGGTATAAACCAGAATGGAGAAATAGGCAAAGGACCTATTTTCTGAAATCTAATTGCTTCTCAAAGAGTAGCAATATTGGTTGATACCATCACCAGAAATAATGGTATTTGGTGGGTATCACAATTTTCAGTCTGGCCAAAGGAAAGATTGTGGTACTCGTCTTTTCATGCCATTACATACTATAAAATATTTCTATTTTCACAGTGATATCTCAGCCAATTTATACTGAAAACAACTGTGTCTCTTTCTACTTTTTCTCCATATCCCTACATCTTGGTTATTAATCCCTATTTGTGAAAACAAGGAGGATGATTGATGCTTTAAAGCTGCATATGTTTTGGGATTGCTTCTGTAAAGAGTCTAACTATGGACTGCTTTTTATATATATATATATAGGATCAGTATAGATATCTTGTGTGTTTTTACTAGGTTTTAGGCATTTTGAAGGAATAAATACATGCTGAGGGACCAGCTTCTAACCATTTCAGCTTCTGCAAAGAGTTTAATTTGTCTGGAAGGCTAATCCCATAGGCAAATATTATCCCTTTTTTTATGAGAAGTCAGTTTTTTAAAAATATCTCAATAATAAAACTTGTTATTTCATAAAGACTTTTCTCAAGGCCAGAAGAGAGTTGAAGTTATTCTCTGTTTATTAACTGGTCAGCTTTGATTCTGGTCTATGCAATGATCTTATGTACTTCTGCTGACTTTGTAGGTAAGATGTGGTTGTCTTGGCTTTTGAGTTAATAGAAGACTTGCTTTTAGGCAACTTCTCCACAGCTGCTTATGTCATAGTTGCATCAGGCCCAGTTTCTCATTCTGATTTTCTCAGCATATATGAAAGCTAAGTGGAATGTTGCACGCGTTTGTTTCTTACAAAATTAATAAGAATGTTTGTTATTTTGTTCCTGCAGTTTCCTAATGAGTTAAAGGATTCCAGAATCTGTAACATCAGAAAGGTGTCGACTTTGAAATTGCGTGTAATGGAATGGAGGAGCTAAATATGCATGGTTCCTGCTACCTCTCTTTACACTGAACGAGATAGTTAAACACTGAACCAAAGACGACATGTAGTGCCTTAAGTGTAACAAGCAATTTGCTCTGAAGGACACAGAGTATTAAGATGCAATCTCTTTTTCATAAGCTTTACATCTTCTTAAACAACTCTATTTCTAGTGAAATTCAGAACTTAATGCTTAGAACTACATTTCCATAGGCTAACTAGAAACAGTACTTTAAATTCAATTGGATAATCTGTTTTCCATGTTTCTTTTCCCCTCAAATATTTATCACTTTATTTCCTGTTTGTGCATAGCAGGTTACAATAGCTTCTCTGTTGTGCCTTTTCATGGTTGAGAAAACATCTTCTGGAAATCTTTCCTTCGGTCTGTGTGCAACCCTTGGAACATACTCCAAATTCCAGCATGGAATGTGCACATCCTAGAGCTGTATCTCATTTCTGAGAGGAGTGCTTAACTGCTGTATGATGCAAGAAGTTGTTTCACAGATGAAGGGAGAATTTTCACCAGGTAGAACAGAGTTATTAATTCAATTATTCATTAAAAACTTTCTTTGCCAAATGCTGAAACT
>JAVKLA010000039.1:3345645-3402992 GCA_034782735.1 Sagittarius serpentarius | reverse complement strand
TGTCCCTGCTCACCGCAGGGGGGTTGGACTTGGTGACCTTTGATGGTCCCTTCCAGCCCAAGCCATTCTATGATTCTGTGATCTTTTACTCTCAGTTGATGCGCATTCAGATTATGTCCTTCATGATTTTTTTTTAAGATCCTAGTATACTGTATAGATAGGTGAGCTCTTCTAAATGCATGAGTTCAACAGCTGCCTTCTTACTGCTCTTTGAAAGTGTGTATCTCTCTTTGCTTACCTTTTTATTCAAGTTTTATTTTATCGGGTCTGCTGGAATTAAATATTATTCATTCTCCCTTTTCTGTTTGTCTTGATTCCATATCTGCAAGTGTGGTTTTGTATTTGCCTTTGATTTCTCCCTCAGCTTCTGAATCCAATGTCCTGCCGAACTCTTTTCCATTTATATTGTTTTTACAGTCTTGGTTTTTTACTTCCTGTCTATCACTAAAGATGTCTTTTGCTCGTACATTTATCAGACTGTGCCTGATACTGACAAAAACAGTATCCTGCAGTAGTTCATGTATAACCTTCAGACTACTGAGAATCATGCTCAACATTTTTTTTTTTTCCCCCTCCCTGCCCTGACATAATAAATTCATCCATTTTGATGGATTCATTTCTGAATTATGGTTGTGTGAAATTCTGGCAACTGGTCCTTTTATTCAACAGTAAGCATTTTAATTTCTTTCTGCATTTCCTTTACTTCCTTGCAATCATCTTTTCTGCCAAGTTGCTTTTTGTCATTTGCTAATATCTGTGTGTTCTCCTTGCGCTGCCTGTTAAACTTGGAATGATGTATAAAATTTCTGATTAGACATTCACTTGTGTTTCATTTAGGCTTTTTTCCTAGAAGTGTGACTTTCATGCATACTTTCTTAAAAACACATCAAACCTTGATTTTACAAAAAAAAAAAAAATACAGCAAGCCTGTGAAATAAAAATATTTTATTAGTATATCTTTTTATTTTACATAGGAGGAGAGAATTCTTGTTCCTAACAAGAAAATTAGCTTACAACTTATGTGTTGTAATAACTCAGAGCATCCTACCTCATAATGTCTTAAATGAATTTAAAAAGAACATAGGTTTCCCCAATTAGTATGGTGTTGCGCTTGCAAAGCGCCAGGCTTATCTGTATTGCAATATGTAATATTTGTCATGGTATGGGTTTTTTTCTGTCTATGCAGGAAACCTACAGTTGTAACAAAATATGTCGGATCAGATGATGAACAAATCTTAGATGAAACTGTAAATGAAGATATTTCAAATGAAAACTCAGAAAATGATGTTGATATGCAAAGCTTGCCTAAAGGTAGTTCATGTCTGTCTTTGTTTCTGAATTCAGTAAATTAGCTAAGATTATGATGCAGCATAAATAATTAACTAGAATGCACACGTATTAGTAAAATGCCTGTCTTGGGTCCTGTTGGCTTTTATATATAAACATACATGCTCGTGCACACACATGCACACACCCTGTGCATGCGCATTTAAAAGAGGAAACCAAAGACCTTTAGTTTTGAACCCAGCTGACTTTAGTCTGTGGGTACACCCAGATGTGCTGGTAGCTGAATTTCAAATGTCTACTGACATCTGTATAAAACCAACGTGAAACAGGGCAAAGAATTTATTTCTGTTCTGTTGTAGAAGTCTCAAAGTCTGTCACTCCCAAGTCTTACTTATTTTACTGTTCTATCTTTGAGGTTATTAACAATTAGATCAACAAAACCGAAACTAAATGTGGGGGGGAAGTGTCATTATTGGATTTATTTATAAGCACCCTTTTAAAACAGTTAATACTGTAAGCCTACATACCACTCTTCTTAACTATAGTGTGAGTTTGATTAATTTCTTCCGTTTCTTAACTACGAAAGTTACAGGAAAAATTGGAGGGACCGCTACTTTTTACTGCATAAGTAGCAGTATTTAAAGCAGTCACTTTTAAAAATTATTTTTTCGGAATGTTAGATTATTTCCAGTGTCCTCACAACAAAAGTATTAAAACTGAGCTCTTGAGTAAGAAAGGTATTTTTTCATTCATATAATTTTGATTAGTACTCTTTGTTTTAAATTAAAAAAGTGAACATCTGAATTTTGTGGAAGACAAAACAAGTTTTATTCTATTGTTTTTTCATTTATTTCAACATGAAATAAAATGAGGGAAACTGGATAGAAGGGAGAAAAGAGTAGTTACTCTAAGGCTTTTGATAGATTTAAGTGACCTAACAAAAGTCCTTTATTTGTTGCATTGCACTGCAAATTCTTGTACTACATACACTAAAGAGTATGACAGTCCTGTTCTGCATGTACCACATCAGGGCAGAGAGAGCAGAATTTGCTTCTCATAGCCCATTCAGTCGTTGGCTTTTGTCCTACAATTGCAAAACTGACGTAGTTTGAAGTGTGCAACGGGGGTGGTTTTGTTTTGTTTTTTTGTTTTTTTCCTGTGGACATCTGTGCATTCAAAACTTTGTTGAGTTTCAGTCAACAGATTGCCCTTTTTTTTTTTTAAGGTACTATGTTGGCTTTTATTTAAACAGGACTTTTGCACTTCATTTGGATGTGTAATGGTTTCCAATTTCTAAATAAAATTATTCTAGGTACAGTGGTTGTACAGCCTGAGCCAGTGCTGAATGAAGACAAAGATGATTTTAAAGGGCCTGAATTTAGAAGCAGAAATACCGTTAAAATGAAACCTGAAGCTCCTAAAAAGCGTGGAGGTAAATACAATTTAAAACATTTATTAAAACGGGTTTAAATTGTTTCTTATGACCACATTTGGTACATCTAAAAATTGTTCATATTTCTAATAAATTATCCTAAAAATACCTCCACTCTTCTGGCTTTTTGTTCATTAAGGATTATAGCTGGCTGAAATTAGCCTCCATTGCTGCCCTTGCAATGCAGCAGTGAAAGCTAAGGTTAGTTCTCATTAAACTTCTTATTTTCAGTAGATAGGATGCATTAGGTACTCCATATGGACCCTTCTTTGTATTCAGAACAGTTGCTTGGTTGTGATCAGGTGTTAACAGGTATTCCTTTTTTAAGGAATTATATTGGAACACCATTGACAGGGGAACATTCACTGACTCACCAAGAAAGCAACCATATTTGAGCAGGGACATGTATAGACCTATTATCAATCAGTGAGCTAACAAGAAACCGAAAACCTCTAACAATTCAAAGACTTTTTTGGTTTGTTTTTAAATTGTGGGAAATTCCCTATCAGTGGGCCCTTCTAAGGATTATCTTTCAAAAGCTTCTGTGCCAGCTGGCTTTCCGTAGCCGCTGCTAAAACTGTGGAGAAGTTAGGTAGATTATAGCGATAACAGATACTAATCTCTCTTCCCCCTCCCTCGCTCCCCCCACAAAAAGAAAGTAAAGGAAGAAGGAGGATTTTGTATAAAATAGCCAATAAGACGGCAGGTTATTTTTTTTAATACTTATAGCAATGTCTTAGTTAACGCACCTACAGCAGTGCCCAGGATATTCAGACAAACAGCTCTTGTACATGCTATTCGTTCTTCCCATTGTATTATTTGAGATACTTGCTGTCTTTTAAAGTCTTATGATAATTTAATAAGTGCTATTTCTCCATCTGTGGTTGAAGAGGAGTAAAATGTAACTGTGTGGAAATGTGCTTGTGCATACATATGGGCTCATGCATGATTTTAATCACATTTTAAGCATTGATGTTTTCTCTAAATTATTAATCTTTGAAAGTCAGTTCCATTCTAATCATGCAAGATGTCCTATTCAGCTTATAGGAATGCTTTTTCTATTTGTGTTTATAACAATTTTGCAGGAGGTCCAACAGAAATCTTCAGGAGTATAGTGTTAAAAAGATAGGACTGTTCTACTTCTGCTTTGGGGCCTGTGTCTGCATCCCCGGGACAAGTCATAATGACCTGCTCTTCCAGCTTTTTTTTCCCGTCCCTAGAGAACTTGCAGGCCTTCCTTGGTGTATATGGACTGGTTACTCATGTACTGGTGCCTAATATAAGATAACAGTTTTGGAAGAGACATCAGGAGTTTGTTTAAGCCTTACCTTTATCCAGGGCAAGCTCAGCTATATCTGTGTCACTACTGATAATCTTTGACTTGATTTTAAAGCTATCCAGTATATGTGTTAATCTCCTGTCAACTTTTGGGGAAATGGAGTAGGTACTGCGTGCTCCTGTGTTGTCCCCATTTCCAGACCAGGAAGGGTAGCCAGGCGAGGGACATGACTGCAGTCTACCTCAAGAGCAGCTGGATTAGGAATGTATCAAACAGTTTATTTTGTGACATGCACAGAAGAGGTAGTGCAGATCCATTTGTTCTATACCTTCATGCAGCAAGTCTAGTTACATGAAATGGTACTTACCTTTCTCTTGCTACAACAAGGAGGTGCCTAGCCTGTGCACGTACAAAGTTAAGTATTACTGGTTTAAGCAGGTAAGCGTGTAGTCCCAACTACTTGAGATCCTGAATTCTACACACAGTGCAAGTAAATAAACAATAACAGTAAAATAAAAAATGCTGGTCAGTCTTACTTGTTGTGGAGTGCATCTTTGCATTTTTATTAGGAGTTACATGTCCTGTTTATATTAGAAATAGTAGTAGTAATAGAACTCTTGTCTTTCTAGCATCCAAATGCTCTTATCCAAGGCTGTAAGAGGCATTGTGTCAGTCCTTATTTTCAAGTTTTGTGTCTGCAGAATGTTTATGGTTGTATTTTTGCTAATAAATTCATAAGGAATGTGTTTTAAGAAAGTATTTTCTCAGTATTAATGAACTAGTAGTTGTTTAATTTCTTTGGATCGTTATCATAATTTGTAGTAATACGGTTTACGAAGCTTTGTGTCATAACTATCCTTTTTTCTTTTTTTTTTTGCCCCTGTTGCCAACTTGCAGATTTTAGGAAGGAGTCAGTAGTGCTTCCTTTTAAAGTTGTAGAGGTGGGGAAGTGGCTTGGGAGTTGACAGTGAATAGCTTGTTCTCCCACACTTGGCTGTTACCGTCTGTGATTCTTACACCCATTTAAGGACTGTGATGTTTGAGAAAGCCTGGGCAGACTTCTGTGCTGCTTGGTATAATAGAATGTGGTATTCTTTTCCAAGTAGCACGGTATGATGGATGTGTTTATTTGAGGTTTACCAGCAGCATTTGAAACAGGCATTTGAGCTGGTTTTGAGGTCATAATAGGTGCTTTACAAGTCCACGAGCTCTGCAGTACATGCAGTCGTGCATGCATTGAAGTTGAAAACAACCAATCTTGTGTTCAGGACTTCAGACCTACTATTTTCATTGAATTGTAAGGGTGTATTAGTTGTTCTTACTGGCTTGTTAATTATTTGCGATTGTGCTTCAATAGGAAATTGCTAGTAGCTTGTATTGTGTCTTGAGAATGTTCACTAAGTTCCTTAACATTGTGGTGTTGGTGCTTGGTTCTAATTCCTTGGTAGTGATTTTTTTTTTTAAAAAGTGTATATATATAGTCTGTACTCAGACTGTAACCATTAAGTTAACCATTTGAGTTAATTTCCTTATATTACTTACTGAACATGACAGCAAAGGACAAATCACAGTTAAGTGATCCCATATCAAGCTTCTGTCTGCTTGATCCCAAATTTTCTGCAAGTGTACGCACTGAGTGTATGACCTTTTACAAATGATTTTCCTTTTTCTTGAAAGCATCACTGCTGTTGAAAACAAAACAGTCTCGTAGTATTAATTAGTTGGTCTAATAGCGTGGCATGTAGCAAGCCTCCCAACCCCAAGTTCACCACCTTTCAAAGTGAATTGGGTGATTGACATTAAAGAAGTGCTTTCTTGACAGAATGTAGATACAGCAGCAGAGTGGTACACAAACTGTGGGAACAATCAGCAAGATGGTAAGATCGTATGTATTATAGCAAAATTATAGTTAAAAAACAAAAACAAAAACAAAAACAAAACAAAAAAAAACAAACCAAAAAACCCCACCAGCAAAACCCAAACCATCAAGAAGGGAACAAAAAGTGAGGAAAGCTTTTTTTCAAGCACTATTATAAGGATTTCACGTGCATCTTCTGTAGTGGTTTCCCGTACTTTTCTTTGAGAAACCAGAACAGTATGTGAAAGAAATACCACAATACAAACATGAATTAAATTGGTATTTTATTAACAAAGATTAAATAAGGAAGGTTATACAGAATGTCAGGGCTGCTTTGAAAGAGTTTCAGTGATAACTCTTATTTAGGTGCGTTCTCATGAGGTGACCAGTTAATCCAAACTAAAGCTCTCAAAGGAAAAAAACTGTGTCTTGGCCCCAAGTGGAGTATAGAAATTAGAGGAAAATTTTTTCAGCCTTTAAATGTCAAGTGGTTATGGAAAGATTTCTCTACTACTGGGTGGTAAAGAAATAGAGGCATATGAAAAACCTAACAGGCCAAAATATTGTAAGAAAATGAAATAGATATATACAGATTTCTTAAAAAATAAAATTGAAAACAATTAATGTGTGGTTTATAATCCTCTCTATAGAGGAAGGACTACATGGAATTGTAAGCTGTACTGCTTGTGGGCAACAGGTGAACCATTTTCAAAAGGATTCAATCTATAGACATCCTACACTGAAAGTTCTTATTTGTAAGGTATGTGGTAAACGGTTCTACAGTTTGTACTGTTTGTTTTTTTGTTTGAAGTGTCGTATTAGCTGATTTTGGTGGGATTTTTGTGGGAGTAGTTCTTGTTTAGTAGCCAGTAAACTTTTAACTTGTTAACTGTTACAATTAAGGAAACTAAAAGCAGAACACAAAAAGGCAAATACAGCTTACAAAATTATACTCCTGTTTTCTTATATCCCAATTAAACTAATTGTGGTTTCTTTATAATTTGTTTTTACAGTTTTAAGGCTATAATTGTAGTGAATTTTTTATGTTAAATGATCTGTCTGAAATTTCTGCCTGCTCATAGTGTATAAGAGCAGATCCAGTTCTGGATCTCCTGGTAAAGCAGTGTATGTAAAACAACGTCAGAACGAGAAGTGGAAAAGTAGCTTCAAAGCCATCTCAGTTTAACTTGTGTACAGCTCATGGACTGTTTTAATTTGTGGCAGCATCTGTAATGGTGGTCTGCACCATAACCCAAAACCAGCATCTGGGTCTTCAGCTACATGGTTTCATGGTGGCTTCAGTTAGGCCCGAAGTTGCCTGCAATGGGAAGAGGAGGGAAATGGGAAGAAGGAAACATCCCTATCTCCTGTTGTGGAGACCTCTTTAATTTTCAGAGATACATAGATCTCTCTCTTGCATATCTCTATAGTTGTAGAGATTCTGTAGTTGTAAAGGTATCTCTAAAGATAGGTACAGATCTGTGTTACAATGCACATTTAGCATTCCCCTTCTCTTCCCTCCTTCTGCTTCTCCCCCAGTTCCCAGTTAATGTTACATACTCAGCTGACATATGATCTCAGGCATGTCCATCTAGTCTAATGTTCTGGCTCATTTCTTCTATTCCTTCTGGCTTGTTTCTTTTATAAAATATGCTTTAGAAAGATCAGCTTACAAGATGACTGTTTTCAGTCTTGATTGGAGTCCTAACTGTTGTTCCTAGACTTGAAAATCCTTAACATGTAGCTGTATGTGTTCTTGTGATGCATGCAAGTTATCTGGTTCACTTTTGAAACTTGCTTAGGATGATGGATTCAATAGCAGCTCTTGACAGTGAGCTCTGCTAGATAATTATATCATGTGTTGTTTCCCATAAATTTTCTGTATTTTTACTTAATTGAACATGGCCTTATGTTAATGTGAGAGAGAGAGAAATAGAAGTCCCTGATCTGCGTACTCCGTATTTTCCATTACTTTCTGTGCCTAGTTCTTCCCTTATTTTTCTCCTGCTTAGGTAAACAGTCCCAGACTTGAGAAGCTCTTTTCCTTTGACTACACATGTTCTGTCAAGTGTCTAAACATCAGCTTTTACTGGTTGGTTTTGTTTGTTTAGTTTAGTTTAGTTGAAAAGTTGTATAACTCTGTTCCAGATAAAGGGGCATCATCATTTTAAATTTAGGTGCTGAGGCCTCTTCTGGATTCTGAATTCATTGATTCACTGGGTAAAAGGACAGAATTCAGCTAAGAGCTTGTATTAATCCCTATTCAAAGCAGAGCTTCAAGTCTGGGAGAACCTTCTTTACTAGCAACTGGGGGAAAAAAAAACCACCACACCTTCAAAATTTGGTTTAAAGAATTCAGCAACTGAAGCCACTGCTATTACGAGCCGAGTTGTGTGTATATTTTTTCTTACTATTGCCAGTTTTTCAGTGAAAATGCTTAGTTTGTACCTGGAAATTGAAGCCTTGGAATTTAACATCAGGATAATACTGAAAACTTTTTATTTAAAGCCTTATGGGATCATTTGCTGACATAAGGAGCATACAGCTGAAAATTATAATGTATGTAGGATTAATTGTGTCAGGGAAGATGTGGTGTTGATTTACCTAGGAGACAGATGGAAAACCCAAGAGATTTGAAGGGAAACATTCAGTCAATGTTCTAAAATATGCAAATATGCAGCCATCAAACACAAGCCTATTTAACTTTCAAATAAACCTTGAGCCGTCTAAATAAGAAGTCATGGTTTAGGACCTATTGTATCTATGGAAGACATTTCTTAGATTAACACAAATATAAAAGGGTTAGAATGCTGAAGATCTTGCAGCTGCTGCTTTTAATGGCGTGCTTCTAATACATTCTGAAATCCATATGAATTGCTGCAGTCCAGTTGAGATTTAATAAAAATTCCTTGTTCTTTTTCTTTACAGACTTGCTACAAGTATTACATGAGTGATGACATTAGCCGTGATTCAGATGGAATGGATGAACAGTGTAGGTAAGTATACAAAAACTGAAATAACACCCACAGCTCTTTTTTGTTTCGGTTTGTTTTTTTTTTTCCCCTGCAATAATGAAATTATTGACAGATGAAGAGTATATAAGCTTAATCAACAGTTGTTTTGTCACCAAGAAATGCTCAACCCTAGGGTTTTTTGATGGTTATTTTAATAATTAACAGGAAAACATTTTATAAAGAAATCCAATAGCAAACACTTGTAAGACATCACATTTTTAACTAAATAGCGTGCCACCTTACAAAGACTTTAAAGGTGGGGATAGAATCTGACACTCTAAACCTTGTGAGCCACAGAAACTTACTTTTCCAGATATGTCACCCACTTTTGAAATACTGAAGTGCTTCTCTGTCCTTATATGAAATATCTAAATGTGTAATCCAGTCAAAATTGTGTGGTCTGTGATGCCTTTAAGCTTACTTGCCAGCCACTTTTCAGGTCTTCATTAAAGACTCTGCAATCTAGACTTAAATCAAAAAACTTTTTTTTTTTTTTTTTAATATGTGCCTGCAGTAGTAATACACCATTTAAGGCTAGAAAGACTTAAGCTAATTTGTTTTGCTGTAAAATAAAAGAAATCACTCTTTTTCACCTTAATTCTCAGAAGGGAAATTTTTTTTTTTTAAATCCTCAGAAGGAACATGGAAAATGTAATTAATTTTTTTCTCTTATTTAAAATTGGTGCTGAAATTGTGTTTGGATACTACTGACCATTTCAGCTTTGCGAACTGTTAATCTAATACCTGAATTTTCTCACTTTCCAATTCTCAACTGAGTGCTTTTCAGTCATGCTTTTAATAATGTTTTCAATTAATGGATATCTGTTTATCGCCTGAATTTTTAAAATGCAGATTCTTTATCAAGTAGTGAAAAACATGTAAACTTCTTGAATTTGTCACCTTGTTGATATGGAGATGAGACTCTTACATTTCTTACGTCTCATTTCAGGTGGTGTGCTGAAGGTGGAAATTTGATTTGCTGTGACTTTTGCCATAACGCCTTCTGTAAAAAGTGCATTTTGCGCAACCTGGGTCGAAAGGAGCTATCAACCATACTGGATGAAAATAACCAGTGGCACTGCTATATTTGCCATCCAGAGCCTTTGTTGGACTTGGTCACTGCATGTGACAGTGTCTTTGAAAATTTAGAACAGTTGCTGCAACAAAACAAAAAAAAGATCAGAGTCGAAAGTGAAAAAAGTAAAATATATGACCATACAGTCAAGTTTTCTCCAAAGAGAAATAATTCAAATTGTAATGGTGAAGAAAAAAAACTAGATGATTCATATTCAGGTTCACTAACATACTCTTATAAAGCACTAATGGTGCCAAAAGACTTGCTTAAGAAAACAAAAAAGCTAGTTGAAACTACATCAAATCTGAATTCTAGCTTTATAAGCTTTTTGAAAAATGCTGCAGAAAATGTAGAAATAAGCCAAACTCTGCAACTTTGTCAGCTAAAAGCTTTTAAATCTGTGTTGAGTGACATGAAAAAAGCTCATTTGGCACTAGAAGAAGGTCTGAACATGGAGATTCAAGCTTTGAATGTTAAAATCAAAGATAAAAATACCAAAGAGAAAAAAACTGATGTTAGATCAGAAAAAAATGAGGTGAAAAAAGATGAAGGAAAGGAACATGTGGCATTAAAAGAGGATGACACTGTAAAGACACAGAAAAAAGCTGTATCAGAAAGGCCCGACAGCGAGCCCATGGATCAAAGTGTTCCATCAATGGAACAAACAGATAACAAGCGTACTTCTGGTGAAGATAAAAGGTCTGGCAGAAATGAAGAACCTCAGTATGAACCTAATAGTACAGAGGCTTTAGACATGGATATAGTGTCCATTCCTTCATCTGTTCCTGAAGATATTTTTGAGACTCTAGAATCTGCTATGGAGATTCAGATTGCATCAGATGAGCAAGACAATGGAAATACAGGAACAGATCATGAGACTCTAAATTCAAATACAAAATCAAACACTCCTGTGAAAGATACCAAAGGTGGTACTAAGTTAAAATCATCGGCTAAAGGAACAAAAGAATTGATTGTAAAATTGACTCCTGTTTCCCTTTCAGAGTCTACAGTTAAAGCTGAAGATCAAGACAGCAATCTAGAAAAGGGAAGTAAGGATGCTGATGTAACACCTAGAGCAGAAAACTGTGATTCTGTAAAACAAAATCATAATGCTGGCAGTGAACCTTCCACGGAGAATGAAACTGTCTCCCTTGTAGAGGAGTCTGATCTCAGGAGATCACCGCGTGTGAAGACCACACCTCTGAGGCGCCAAACAGACATCAGTCCTTTAACATCAAATTCGGAAGAAGATAGCAATGACACATGTAATGAAAAACGTAAGAGAAAATCATCAAAACAACCAAGGAGGAAAAATGATAAAAGAAATTCTTCTGACAGTACTGTTGTTGGTCCTAGCCCTAATAAACTTTCTAAATCAAAAAAGCCATATGTATTAGATCATAGCTCGGATTCTGATGAGGTGCCAGCTGTTCTTAAAGAAGTAGCTATGATGAGTCACAGTTCTTCAGATATTGATAGTAATAGTGAAGCACCAACAAATGATCAGAAGACTTTAAATTTTCTAAAGAATCAACCAGTAAAGGATGAAAACGGAAAACGAAAAAGAAAGAGTTCCAGTTCTGGTTCAGATTTAGATGCTAAAAGAGGCAAATCAGCTAAAAATTCCACTGCTGCTAAAAAGAAACGACAAAACTATTCAGATTCTTCAAACTATGATTCTGAGTTAGAAAAAGAAATAAAAATTTTGAGTAAAATTGAGTCTGCAAAAAAAGCCAAGAAAAAATACTCACAAAAAGAAGATAGTTATGATTCCTCTGAAGAAGAGCAGAGGGAAAAAGTAAGTAGTAAGAGAAAGGTAAATTTGAAGAAACAGAGAGGTAACTCTTCTGAAGATGACGATGCTGAAAAGTCTTCCCCAGAGAAGGAGATTAATCATTCTTCTAAAGATAAAAAAATCAGTAAGGGGTCAGCTGCTAAGGAAAGGATAAACAGAGACTTAAAAGAAAAAACTGTAAAGGGAAAGCACGATGAGTCTTCTGATGTTGAGAAGTCTTTCCTGGAGAAAGAGGAGAGCTGTCCTAAAGGTGTAAAGCTAACTGAAGTTAAGAAGAGCAAGGATTTGAAAAAGAAAAAGGTACAGGAAGACTCATCTTCAGAGAGTACTGAGAAATCTGCAAAGAAAGAGCACAATTTTGATTCCTCAAAAGACAGATTCAAGAATAAAAAAGCATCAGAAAGCAAAGTGAAGAAATCTGAAAAATCGAACAAGAAAAGTTACGAGAAGGAACAAGATGATTCCTCCTCTGATGTTGAAAAGTCATCTCCAGAGAAAGGAAGTTGCAATTCTTCTGAAAATGACAAAACTAAAAATGAACCCGTGTTTAAAGAGAAGAAAAGGAGGAATTTGAGAGAGAGAGTATCTAAAAGAGTACAGATTGATTTATCCTCTGATGCTGAGAAATCTCCCCTAAAAGAGGAGAGTTCTTCTGAAGATGCTGTGCAGAGTAAAAAACAAACTGAAACGAAAGAAAAGAAAAAAATAAGTCACAGAAAGAAAATTTCCAAGAAAGAACAGAATGACTCATTGTCCTCTTCTGAAGAGGAGTCTTATGAAGACAGCAACAAAAAGATTAAAAGAGGGTCAATGAAAGAAACTAAAAAGAGTAACTTAAAAAAGAAAGTGTCAAAAAAGAAGGTGGTTGTCACTTCGTCTTCCTCATCTGATAAGGAAGAAAATGATGAACAGAATTCAACAGGTGATGGAAGCAGCGATGAGCAGAAAATTATGCCAGTGACTGAAAACTTAATGCTGTCTGCTGGTACAGGATTTTGTCAGTCATCAGGTGTGCAAAAGATGTTCATCTACATGTATTACAAATTTCTGTTATTAGTATATTAATAAGATTTGGGTGACATTTAATAATCCAGATATGAAAATATTCATAAATATGTATTTATACATCTAAACATTTGCAACCAGTTAGGTTTTCTGATACTGATTGGGAAGCACGCATTTAAGTTTGCGCAGCTTGTCACTTGTGGAAAAAAGGATGTCACTGTAAATGGAGAGGCTTGAGAAGCTGTAGTCTGTAATTCCAGCAGGTATTTCCTTGCAGCACAGCTTTCAAAAGCTTCTTCCTCTCTTTGGCTGCCCAGGTACTATTTAGCAGAAACTGGTTTTAAGCAGTAGGTATCTAGTGAACTCAAATTTGTCAGCTAATGGTTATGCACTAGAGATGACTCTGAAGGCTTGTGGCATTGCAGTATACATTTTAAAAATCAAGTAGATGATCTTTGTGCCTCAGGAGACCCATGTAGCCTTAGACCAGCTGGTGTCCATTAACAGAAATCTGTTATCGCCTGCTGTTTTCATAGCAGGTTTAATAGTAATAATTCTTTTTCTTGCCAAGGTAAAACTACTTCATCAGTGTCTTTAGGAAATTAGAAAGAAATTCAGAACTGCTGAATTTGAACATCTGGTTTTAAAGAACTTAAAAGGAAGGGTAGTTTTCACATTACATGGACAGTACATGTTTTTAATATATGAATTTTCAAATAGAAAAAAATGAAACCTATTTACTGTTTTAATTACTGTGGCAGGTAAATTGTTTCCTATTTGTTTGCTTCTAATGATGTTTCATAGAACTTTCTGTACATGACTTTACTGTGTCTGAGCCAACAGAGTAGTTTGCGAAGCTGCTACTAAACAAACAAGAAAACAGCGATATGTTTATGAAGATAGCAGAAGGGATGTCGTTGAATTTTTACTTTCCCAAAAAGCCCTTGTAGGCAGACACTAAATGCAAAAGGAGATGATTGTTGTTTGTAGTTTCTTAAAACAAAAAACCAACCAACCAAACAAAAAACCACCGACCCCCAAACAAACAAAACACCCAGATTTTAAATTAAACAAAAGTTCTTCCTTTTTCCTACCAACCTGGTGCTGACCCACATCCCTGCAGTTTAGTTTCTGGAGGGTTGTTAACCTCTGCAGATGCAAAGGTTGCTTTTCACAGGCGCTATGCTGCTTTGGATTTAGAGCCGTGTAAGAAAGCGAAGTTTGATTAATGGTGTTCTGCATCATTGTAGAGTAACAGTTGGAAAATGAGATTCTTATTCTGTATATTATACAGCCCTGTAATGTTTATTTTTCAAGGTCCTCTGATGAAGTAAGTTTAGTTGTGTCTCTGTGCATGTAATACTGGGACTTTTAGGGCTTTTCTTGTTGGCTGCCAAAACAGTGTTTTCCCCAGTGATGCCACTGCTGGGGGAGATGGCAAATAATGAATGGTTTGCATAGTAATGAACTAGCGTCTTGCGTGTGGTAGCTGCAATGGCTGTTTAAACACTCCCTGCAGATAGACAATTGATGGTACTCAGTGACAGTAACCCATATGCAACAGTTCTCGGCATCACTGGACCATCAAAGAAAAATAATTCAAGAATAAAATTGCTCATGTACAGTCTGTGTTCATAGACTTGGTATTGAAATGGCCCAGGAGGAAAAAAGTTGTACTATATCAGAAGGTATCTGAGGCAGTGAGTGATTGTTTTATTTGCAAGGCACAAGTGGAAAGATTGGATAATTATTGGATGGGAGAGACAGATAACAGTGTACAAATTGGAAAAATGACATGGTGATGTGGGATGATTCATGGTAGAGTTAAAATGAGTGAGAATTGGGTTGGTTTATCCTGGAAAGAGAATGCTAAAAATGGGGAGTCTTAACTGCTGTCTTCTAACCACCTAATGGGTGGTTACAGAGAAGGCTGAGCTGGATGCATGACAAAAGGGTGAGAGGCCATGGGTACAAGTTTTGGTAATCAGAACTCTCATTAGATACTAGGAAAAAATTCTTTACGTTCAGGATGGTCAAAGCCTGAAACTGGCTGCCCTGTCAAATTCTGGATTCCCTGTCCTTGGAAATACTCAAAACTTGACAGGCCAAGGCCCTGAGAAAACTGACGTCACTTTGGAGTTAGCTCTGCTTTGAGGATGCCGTTGGAGTAGATTATGTGCAGAGGTCTCTTCCAGCCTTACTGTACGATTCTGTGAGAAACTGCCTTTGTTATGTTATTTTAAGAGGAGGTAAACTTGCCCTTTCTCTTCAGTTTGCTTTTGGCTTAATAGGTGAATAAATAAAGGAGTCTTTTCTGTGTCTGAGTAAGCTATGTAGGCTGATGGTCGAATGAGACTTAGAATCTGGTTTAACCAACCAGGATACTGCTGTTTATCTACGCCCAAGAGTGAGGAACTTTTCTATGATCACCTCTTATACTTGTCCAGGACAAGTGGATGTTAAAACAACTTGGAGCAAGCATCTCGCGGCCTGTTTTGGGTCCGCTCACTACAAGTGGAAAATAAATAGCAGAACTTATGAATGAGGGGTTCTCAGGTCATTAGGATTTTGAGATCTCTTTTTCCTAAGCTTAATTTTACTAACTAGCAGATTTGACTTTACATATATGCGAGTAAGAAGAAGGAGAGAAAAGGAAGAGGAAAGGCCTGGGAGTGTGCTAGAAATAATTTGAATTCCTCCAGTTCAGCCAGGAGAGTGCAGAGGAGCTTAAACGTGGGTATCATACTGTGCTATTCTTTCTCTATTATGTGTCCCGTGCTGTTGGTTTTGATGTGCTTTCCGTATGAGACAGTATCCATGTAGTGCGGCTGAGTTTAGGTATTTGCAGTGAGGATGGCCCGTGTAGTTTTCAAAATGTAAGTCTTCCCACATACATGACAAATGTACGTGCATTGTATTTGATACTTTGAAGGCAAAAATAGGCAAGGATTATGGTTTGCAAGTACTTAATGGCAGCAGGGTAGCTCATAAGTTTGGTAAGTAATTCTGTAATAAGTTTGTTTGGGCCTTCTTATCAATTCACACATTCAGTAGTGGAGCTTCTGAAATGGAGCTAATAACCTCTTAGGACACTTAATTTCTGAATACTGAATGGAGTGTTCAATCTCTGTATGTGTTCGTGTAAAGAAAAAATTTCATAGTCTGTAATAAGGAAAAAAAATGCAAGTTGTGTGTAGTAGCAAGCATAGTGTGGGTAAGTGCTGCTTGAAAAACTAAATACTTTTATTAATAAAAATATTTGGGTTTATATGTCAAGACAGGTACCTGGCTTTTTTGTTTGTTAGTAGAAAAGTGGTGGTATTATGAAGCTATTTTTATATAGGGATCTTACAGAGACAATAGTTCATGTGCTATGTTTATTGCTGATTTTACATATATTAAGTGTTCATGTCTTCTGGTTTTTTGTTTCCCCTTCCTCCCCCAGGAGATGAGGGAGAGACTAAATCAAGGGCTGTTCCAATGGAGGAGGAGGAAGATGATGATGATGACGATCCTGAGAATAGGTATGATACCATCCGTAAGGACTTAAAAAAGATTATAACACACCCTAGGCGTGGGCGCAAACCGGCGCAACGGAAGAGCAAGCAGGTTGTAAAAACCACGACTGCCTGCCTTGTAAAGACTCGCTCACGGGCTTCCCGCAAGTTTGAACAAGGGGCCAGAAAACAGAGGCCAAAATCCAGAAATGCAAAGAAAGTACTTAGAAGTGTTAGCTAACACACCTTGCATAGGGTGTGTTATAAATGCACTGCAGCACTGTCCATTTTATGTTCCCATTGAAAGCGTGAGGTTTGTGACAAGTATTTCATGCAGGCAGGTAAAAACCTACTTCTGATAAATGTGAATTTCAGCTAGTTATATGAATAAAAGGTGAAAATTTGCATCTGTGCAATATGCAGTGCTAAAATATTTTCAGATCTGTTACATAATCTGCTTTTTAAATTGAAACACCTTTTCTCAATGAAGAGAAAACACAAATGTGGAGAATACAGTATTAGGTATTTTCAGCTGTTAATTAACTGAGTTTTAATCCACTAAAGAATACCTGAAGTGACTAATGTGATAGTTAAGGCTTTGATTCTACAAGCACTGTGCATAGGCTCAACTGGTATCAAAGAGACTAATTATACATACACGTTTTAAGTCTTTGCATAGATATTTTCAGAATTGTGGCTTGTATGTATTGCTGCAGTTTCAAGTTCAATAAAAATGAATCTATGTAAGATATAGTTAGTTAAGACGTCATATTTTACCAGTACCATTGTAGTTATCAAAATTAGCCTGGCTAGAAAATGTAAAAGCTTCGTTTCCTAATGAGTGAATGCACAACATGAAGTATTGGTCAACTACGAGCCATGGTTCCTTTTTGGAAGTTACTATAGTTAGACTAAAGAGTTGTTCAACAAATTTTTATACAGTATTTCAGAAACTGATTTTTTTTTTTGCGCCATATAGCATGTATGGGACCAGCTTCATAGCTTTGCACAGTTGCTGATGGAGTCTTTTTCTGCTTCTGAGCCTTACTAGTTTAGAATCTTTGTTTCACAGAGTTGTATGTTTTGATCTGTGGCTGAAGTAAATTTTAAAAACGCTGTTTTATATCCTTTACAGACCTCAGTTTGGCATCAAAATGCTGCTGATGTAGTTCTTGCTTGTTTTCAGTCATCAAATTTAATCCAATAATTCAACTTTTAAAGAAAGATGCTCTTTAGGGACTTGACAGCACAGGGTCATAAGCAGAACATGTAAACATTGGTAATATGAGATTTTTTTAAATGATACTTTAATTCCAGTCCTGTTTTGATTTTTTTTTTTTTTTTTCCCCCCTTCTTTTTTCTTGTTTGTTTGTTTCTTAAGTGTTTCTGGTTGATAACTAAGCCAGTACACTTTTGTCAAAGTTCAGTGTTCACCGTACAAATGTTACTGATGGATCTTAATCGCTAGCTTAAGAGCTATATTGGGAAATGAGTTAACCGAACTGGTAACAAACAAATCAGTAATATGAATTTGGGGTTTAAAAATCAGTTTCTGTACTTTGTTTTTAAGCTGAACTTTGTTGAAGTTTCTATTTAGGGAATATTTTGAATATATATTTATGAGATGGGGAGGTATTTTGTCAATAAACGGTTTTGTCAACCTTCAGACATGTTAACTGGTAACTGCAGTCTAATTTTACATTCATCACGCATTGTACTTGGCACCAAAATCAGATATATAAAATGTAAAAAGATGGAACAAATTTCAAGAAGTTAAAAGCTTGTTCTTCTGTTTACTCAACACAAAGTGTTTAAATAGTTTACCTACTATTCAGATAAGTTGCCTATTTTCTTCCAGGCCAAAGAGGGTACGTAGTACCTACCGGGTGTTTGTAGTGTGGGAACTCTCATGTTTGCAAGTCTCTAGTTTAGATGTTCTGTTATTTGCATACCTTTGGATGTGCATGACATGAATATTAATAGTCTTGAAATCATCTTTACCAAAATGCAATATCCAAGTGGATCATAATATGACATACAGTGCTGTATGGTTTCATCTTATGTTGTGTAATTATCTATTATTGGTCCTTCTGATCTTTTAAATGGTACTGTTTAATATGTTTGCAGTAGTTTTGTTTATTAAGAAGTTAATAGTGTATTTAATGCAGAATGCCTTTAAGTATTTGATGGTTGCAATAAATTTTTGTAAAACGTTTTTCTTGTCCAAGCATTTAATTTAATACAACTCTGACAGCTTGAAAATCGGACTGTTTCAACAAAGGCAGTACGGTATTTAGAACAAGGTGTTTGGCAGTTTTCACTTTTTTTTAAACATGTATGACATTTCATCCAAATACTCATCTCTTAAAATATATTTTAAATGGTTATAAATTTTTTAGTAGTATACCAAAGGCCCATTTAATTCAGTAGTGCACTAGCTGAAAGAATGGTGGCTTTTATTAGCCACATTAAAATCTCCTCCTCCCCATCCACCCAACCCCCTGCCCCAGCTTGTTTTGGGCAACCTTATTTCTACATATAATTAGTAGGTATTTATGAACACTACGTGTGAGTTGATATAATCTAATTGGTAATAATACATCACGATAATTAACTAATATTTAAAATTATGACTTTTTAAGAAGAAAAATTACTTTTGCAGTGGTAGCGTTGTCTCACCAAGATTTTTGACAGTCTGTAAATGAGTCCACTGTATTGGCACTCTAAAATTCCTGAGCAAGAATGGTGCAAATTATCATGTGGACTTAACTCCACGTTACGAGAGGCTGCTCCTACTATTCCATTTTTGCTGAAATGTCTGAAGGATAACTTAAAGTAGTCCTGTACTGTGACTAAGCAACCCCGAGTAACTTCCAGTTTGCCTATCTCTTTCTGAAAATGTTTTCTTTTAGCATAAGTTTAAAAAATACATAGTAACCAATTCATTATTTATAATTGTATCTTGTTGGTGTCATTCTTCCAAAGGTGAAACATATTTAAATCCTGGTTTATATAAAATTATACATATATACCATTATTTTATTCCATAGTTGGTTTTATATGTCCTGTTGAGATTACAGTCCCATTCTGTAGGGCACTGTATAAATACGTGTTGGGAAAATGTCCTGTATACAAATCTCACGATATATTTAGATAAGATGGAGTGGGGCTAGGCAACATGACATGTTCAAGGTCACAGCAGATCAGTGGCAGAAATGAATGAAATGCAGGGGTGGGGGGTTGTTTTGTTTCATTTTTTTTTTAATTGCTACCTGAAGTCCTGTGCTGGAGATCATACAGCTCTCTCTACTTCTTAATTAAATTTGTTTATAGTGTTCAGTTGTTACATCTGGTTGGCCAAGAATATCTGTTATGTCCTTGACCCGAGTAAATACTATGATATCTTTTGATTTTCGTGGGTTTCTCTGGAAGAATGCAAGCGGAGGAGTTTTCACACTATCATAGATTGTTTTTCTTGGTACTTGCAGTTTGATGTTAATGCAAATATTAAAATGTTAAAGCTAGCATATTAAGTTTCTTAGCTTAGAAACCTGGTCACTTCAAATGGGTCTATAGCTTAAAAGAGAAATGTGATTTATTATCCTGAGCCACGTATAATTTAATTTAAAACCAGTATCAAGAGTCCAGTGCTCAATTTATTCCAATTCATATAAGCCATTTGTTACATCAGTCATTTGTCAGATGCGTTTACAAGACTTAATCTGTTTGGTTCTAATATTGCTTACACTTTTAATTCCTATCAGATATGTAGTTAATATTAAAAATAGGAATCTCATAAATTCTGAACATCTCAACAGTGTCTTAACATCATACCAGTAGAACACGTTGAAGAGAATGTAGCTTTCTTCACTAAGCAAACAGTTCCATCTCAGTTTGATTCAAAGTGGTTGAATCTTTAACCTAGCTAAAAACCATGTCTAATTCTATCTCAGAGTATAAAAGCAGTAGCTTATTAATATTATTATAAATAATTAGTTAGAAACTAATAGGTTTACCTGATCTAGTTGGTGGTTATGATGATGATTAGTAGGAAAATAACACCATCTTCTGTTTATGGATAGTAGATATTGTACATGGTATTTTTAGATGAATGACACGTTTTTTCCCCCCTCCCAGAAATTCATAAAAGGACAAATAAAAATGTATGTATTCTTTTAAGAACCAAAGTCAGCCTTTGTTTAAAAATACACAAATAAATTTTTAAAGGTGACTTGCATGAAAGGTAAGTATTGTTATCCACGTATAAATTGTGTTAATTTTGCTAATGCAATTGAGGACAGTCCAAAATAAGTCAAAGGCAGTATTACTAGGCAATACTTTTAGGATTGAATTTTAAAATTTTGCAGTTTTTTAGTGTTTCTACTTCTTTTTCTCTTCCAAAGCAAAATTTTGGTGGTGATATTGTGATTTTTTTTAAATAAGAAAAGTAGCCAAACTGCTGCTGTCTGCATTTCCTGGAGTAGGATTCAAGGTTAATAGTTCAGATTAAAAGCTTTCAAAGAGAAGACAACCTGTGATATTCCAAGCGGTTTCATTTTGAAGAAAAAGTTCTGACTATTAAGAGATGGAAGAAGTATAGTCTTAATTTCTTATATAAGGAGCTATTTATTCCTGTTGCTATTATACATGATGTGGTGGGTTTAAACAAAAAAACAAACAAACCACAAAACAACAAACAAAACAGCAAAAAAACCCCCTAAGTCCCTTTTGCAAATCCTCTGGAAGTACCTAATCCAAAAATCATTTGGAAGAGTATGTTACTTACCTATGGACTTTAGTAAGCTTTAATTGGGTTCACACTGTGATCTGTTGATATATATGGAATTAAAGCTTACCAAGAGTACTGCATTTTAAAGTTTTAATCGGCTATTTCTTCGCAAGCTATTTCTCAAGGGGGACAGGGGGCCTGTTTTGGATGCTGATGGATAGTCTGTGACTCACTGAGCAATCTTAGATGTTTATTAAACCATTTTACTTCCATCTTTTAATAATAACTGAATATACATTAGCATTAGAATCTGTTTGGAAAATAGACTACCACTTAAAAAATAGAAAATATTGTATGAAGTGTTAGCAACATTACCTTGGGAAGATTCTCCTTGAAAAGTTCCTTTGTTTTAGGGACATGTTACATGCAGAAAAATGAAATACAGATACTTTAAAACCTCTTTCATAGTACTACATAAAAATAACAATTTTCTAATGTATAAGAAGCTGTACTTAAGAGAACACTGTTCCTTTGCCATTTCCAAGTGAAGCCTAGATTGTGGTTGAGTTTCATGGGTTTTGAAGTATTGTTTTGACTGGTATAAAAGCTTTCCCGTTCTGAAGTATGTACATACATTAATTATCCTGAAAAGCAAGACAGACCAGATTTGACATAGAAAAAAGATCTTTCATTTAAAATTGGTGACCATGGAATGAAAACTATAGTATTTCTGGTATTTATATGAGGAAGGCCTGGTTTCATTCTTTCAGGACTTTTTTCCCCTGGAAGTACAAGTTCTCAGATAAGTCCACTATTTTCCTGTGCTTTTGATACATCATTTTATATTTTGCCTTGGGTAGATTCATGTAAGACTTTTTTTTTTGAAGTTGCAAGAGCATGTAAAGAAACCATTCTTCCATAGTAACTCTTTGTATGTCAGCTGAAAACATTCTCGTGCTGAAATGAAACTGTGATAAGCTAAGCAAACGGTTTGTGGAACAGGAAATAAGTTTGTGATTTTTCTTTGAAGTTCAGGTCCCGTAATGTTTGATAAAACTTCTTTTTTTGTATGTGTATATACACTTTTTTTTTTTTTTTTTTTTTTTGCTATAGTTGCTATAAGGCAAGCGCTTGTAGCGATAAGCAAGATTTGGTGTGGGTTTTTTTCCTGAGGCACTTAATATCAGTTCATCTTGAGACATCATGAGTTGCTTCAGTTACTACAGCATCTCTTTTGCAGTAGGGTGGGCTCAGGCAATTAGAATGGTAACGCAGTTGAAGGCAAGCTATGTAGAGGTAGGGTAATAAATTCTTTTTTTTTTTTTTTTTTTTTTTAACCTGTCAGTTAATGCATATTACAATAATCTTTTTCTCCTTGTTTAAAACATGTTCGGTGATACACTGTTTTTAAAACTATTACTGTTTATATATACGCTACTCAAGTAGATTCAGTGCCTCAGGAAATAAATCTCATTGATTAAAATCAAGTAAGCATGATAACCATTTTTGGGGGGAATAATCTGAGTATTGGGATTTGGTCTACAGCATCTTCGTGTTCTTGTAACAGTTAGAATTCATATAGGTGCCTATCCCAGCACTGACAAGAGTCCATCCAAATAGACCATGAATAAAATGAAATGTTTAAGTTTGTACATTTGTAGCTCTCCAGTAAGGCATGAAACTTCTTTTGAAAGAAGCATTATACAGATTGGCTTTCTAAAAGCAAGCTAACACGTTACATTTAACATGAGATTTTTGCTGATATATCCTGTCTTAGCACAGTGACTTTTCATTGTGTGGGGTTTTTTGTTTTTTTGTTGTTCGGCTTTCAACCCTTTTTTTGAAGTTCTGAATGGTATAGGATTACACTTATCGTTCATAGATTTACTTGAACAATGGAATAAATAGTTTTTTCTGTTTTACTTCAAAGAATTGCCAAGAAAATGCTTTTAGAAGAAATCAAAGCCAATCTTTCCTCTGATGAGGATGCATCTTCAGATGATGAATCGGATGAAGGAAAAAAGAAAACTGGAAAGCAAAATGAAAACACAGGAGATGATGGTGAGCACCAAAAAGCATCTGGAAAAGAGTGGTGCTGTAGCGCCTGTTGTAATTTCAAAGGTCACTTGGGAAAATGATAATTATTAAAGTTTCTTCAGTTTTCAGCAAAAAATGTCGTTGATAGGTAGTTGCCAAATAGAGGCCAGTGTACATGATCGTGAGGATTATCATCTCTTTTACTCTTCTGTAAGTGTATTTTTTTTGTTAATAGTCTGATTTTTTTAACCAATTCAGAAGTCCTAGGGATTTGTGAGGAATAATCTATGCAGAACAGTAATACACGCAAATGCACGGGAGAGATTTGACTAACATACGCAGACATTCCAAGTGTTCAGGCAGTGTAAAATACTTAAAATTTGTGGGAACAATGGTATGTTGTTGCCCATAATTTCCTGGAAAAGCACAGAATTTAGCCTAAATTAATTCAGATTTTAATTCTTGCCAAATTTAAGTAAGAAAAAAATGACCAGTGTGCATGTTGTACTGACTTTTCTCTCTGACAGAAGAGAATGAAAAGGAAGATAATTCTGAATCGGATTCAGAGGAAGAAGAATCAAAGAAGCCTAGATACAGACACAGACTGCTGAGGCACAAGCTGACAGTGAGTGATGGGGAATCTGGTGAAGAAAAAAAGGTGAAACCAAAAGACAAAAAAGAAGGGAAGCGCAGAAATAGAAGGAAAGGTACATAATCCAAATGTTTTTTGTCAGAAAAAGTACTTGCTTCTATAAAGTAAGTCCAAAGCCTGTCAGAAGGAAGATCTGAAACTCCGTAATTTTAAAATCTCTGTATAAACGTCCTTGTATATTAAATCTAGAATTCTCTTACCTGCGTTTGATAGTTTTATTTAAAATGATGAATACAAATGCAGCTCTCTCCACTTATGTATCCTTTGAATTGGATTAATCTTGTTGACTCTTAGAATATTAAGCTTAAATAAGAGAGGCAAGCCCAGTATGTGTCATTTGTGAAAAACAATCTTGTCCTTTATGTAACTTCTGTCTTTAACTCGGACTGTTAGTAAGCCCGTGTGCATCAGAAATTTCTCCATCCTAGTATTTAAATGTTGCAAGCTTTAGTTGAACAGCAGATGGCACTGTCAAATGATGCTTGACTTCGATTTTTCATTTTCATTGTTGCATGCAAGAACAAAGAATCCGTCAGCCCCTTGCATTTAATCATTTTCAGCAGAGGAGGGAAGCGATGGTAAAGATAAATGCTTACTGCCATGTTGGTCAGTGTAGATGTTGATAGTGTTTCGTGGCCAGTGGAAGTAAGGGTGCACAGTACTTTCCTGTTCTTAGTGTTGCACTAACGCTAGCCATCTTTTGCAGTGGTCCACAGACTAAAAGATGCAGTGCGGTTTGTTTATCATTTTACTTCATGAAAACTCATTTTTATCTGAATGTATATTCATGCTTTTCCTCCCTTACGGAATTGTAACTCTACCAACAACGTTTCTTTCAAGAAAAGTAGTCGTAAGTTACAGTGGCCATGTGCAGATAAGATGCAGCCAGGCTAATTCTCAGGAATTTTTAGTGTAAGTCTTTTAAGTTCACTGGTCTCGAATAGAACAATATACTTTATTTCAGCTTGCTGGTTTTTAGCCCTGTGTTATTAATATTACATTTCCCCATGTATGTAAAACAATCCTTGTTTTAAGCCTTGTTCTTCATAAAACGGTTAAGCTTTCCACTATGTTCAAGGCCGAACTGAAATTATAAAGGTGCTAAATGGCATGCTGGTCTTAATTACCTATAAATGCCAGTGATACTTCCGTAACTACTTTTAGGAGCTATTACCTAATGCTGCTAGCTTAGGTGTATTTTTAGTTGTCTTTTGAGTCAGTTTTAAACTTGCATTACCTGAAGAAAATTCAAGCCATAAATACAGTGATGTAATTGCATATGTTGTTAGCCAATAAGGGTTGTTTGCATGAATTGTGAAGTACGATTGTAAAGTTATGTCTGAAACATTTGAAACAAAAGCTTCTGTTTAACTAAAAATCATCTTCTGTTTTCTGAAGTTCTGTACTGTTCCCCCATTGTGTTCGCTCGTCTTCACCCACTGTCTTTGAAATGTGATGCTTTCTAATATGCTTTCTGTCATTTGCTTGTAAACTATACTTAGATGTATTCATGCATAAAGACCTCGTGTCTTGTTGGCATAATACGCCATCTATCAGGACTCAGCTAGTGCTTACCTGTTAAGCTTTTGTACTCTGTACTGCTTATACTCCTGTTGCTTCTTGGTAGTATATTTAATGGGTCCCGTGCTGTCTGAAATGAACTTTTACAGTGCTTGTTCATCTTAAACAGTACGTTGTATAATTAGAAGATATTTAATGTTGCTAACTTTGCAATAATATTCAATGTGAAATCATACTTTGATTTTAAAGTGAGCAGCGATGACTCAAATGACTCAGAGTTTCATGAATCTGCAGTTAGTGAAGAAGTCAGTGAGTCTGAAGATGACCAACGACCAAGAACAAGGTATAAATAAAACTTAACTATGCTCATCCCATGTTTGGTTTTTGGCTTTTAATAGTGCGGTTTAGGCAGTGAGATGGTAAAAGACTTTGGATCAGTCCTTAAAACTTGTGATGATACTTGCCTATAATTTGGTATCTACTAATTAACTTCGCTGCAAATGTGAGAATTTTGAATTTGTACCACAGTGTGTGGTACGCAGCAATTTGAGCCAGTACAAAAAGAGATTAACAAAAAATGAGCATTTTTATGCCAAATATGTCATTGTCAATTGAGGCATGGCGGACTGCAGTAGAAAACTAACAGTATTATGAAGTATTACTGTTAATCAGCAATAGTGCCTCTTTTTTTTTTCCTAGATCTGCCAAGAAAGCTGAGACAGAAGAAAACCAGCGCAGTTACAAACAGAAAAAGAAACGAAGGCGTATAAAGGTTCAGGAGGATTCTTCAAGTGAGAACAACAACAAGGTACTATGTTGTGTTTTGAATTAATAAATGGGAAAAGGAGTTCCTGTCTCTTCTGCCAACTGTTTTGGGACTTGGGTATCTCAAACAGGTCTGTACAAAGTACAGTACAAAATTAAAACTTTTCTCAATGTTAGTTTAATGCTAAAATTTGTAAAACCGCCATTAACCACCACGCTCCTTCCCATGTGTTGATATAATACAGAGATAGCATTCCCTTAGTCTATGGACCACCCCTATAAAATGTCTTTAAAATGTTGTGGTGGGTTGACCCTGGCAGGGTGCCAGGTGCCCACCAAAGCCACTCTGTCACTCCCCCTCCTCGGCTGGACAGGGGAGAGAAAATATGATGAAAGGCTCATGGGTCAGGATAAGGACAGTTTAATAAAGCAAAAGCAAAGGTCGTGCGCGACAGCAAAGGAAAACAAAAGATGTTATTCTCTACTTCCCATCGGCAGGCGATGTCTGGCCACTTCCTCGGAAGCAGGGCTTCAGTAATTGTAACGGTTTCTCTGGAAGACAAATGTAAATGACAGATGCCCCCACTTCCTTCTCCCTTTAGTTAGCTTTTATAGCTGAGCTGTCATATGGTATGGAATATCCCTTTGGTCAGTTTGGGTCAGCTGTTCTGGCTATGTCACCTCCCAAGATCTTGGCCAGCCCCAGCCTGCCAGTGGCAGGGGGGAATGCTGGAGAGAGAGCCTTGATGCTGTGCGAGCCCTGCTCAGCAGTAGCCAAAACGCTGGGGTGTTATCAACACTCTTGTAGCTACCGGTAGAGAGCACGGCACTACGAGGGCTGCTGTGGGGAGAATTAACTCTATGTCAGCCAGACCCAATACAGACATCCACAAATGTCCACAAAATGGCCAGTGAGTTCATTTAGTCCGTGACTAGCAGACTCCATCTGTTATGGTGGTCACTCAGGACAAGAGAGGTGGTATGTTGCGTGGAGCTGTTGGGCACCAAAGCCAGCTCAGGTTGGGTCAGTGCTGCACTTGCACTGCTTCTTGTAAGGCTTGTCCTCCATTGGTTCAGGTGGTTACTGCTATAGTAATTCTTACAACATGCAAATGAAATAATGGGTTACAACAATTTAAAGGTAGATCCATCACAGTCTCCACCCCTGGTCGCTTTGGGCCAGGTTATAGGGTTTAACATTGCAGTGAACTCCTCCCCTTGCCCCTGCTCTGGCTTGGACTTACCCACAGACTGCAGTCCCTTAGGATTCTACCTACTCCAGGTGGAGCCTTATCTATGTGCCACAATCTCTTCAGGGGTATACAGGGTGTGACATAGACTTACCCACAGCCACAGGCACTTCGAGGTGTCCTGCTCCCACGTACACTCATCCACAGGTCACAGTCCCTTCGACTCGAGTTCGCACTGGAGTTCCAGCCTGTCCAGTGCAGCAGCACAGAAACAGCAGCGATGCCCTGGTCTTTTGCCAGCCCAGGCGCGTCAGCATTGCTGTTATCAGAGTGTTCCCAGGCACAGCAGCGTGAGATGATAAGAACTACAGCAAACAGCAAAAGCAAAAAGCAGCCGCTAACAAACGCTAGACTCTAATATACAGTGAGGCAAGCACAGGAGCCTGTCAGTTAACAGCTAAACAGCATTAAGAGCTATAAATTCAATCCAGCACATTCCAATCAAATCTGTCATTATCTTGAACCCTTTGAGCCCCACATTGGGTGCCAAAAAGGACTGTCGTAGTTTAAACATAGCCAGCAACTAAGCACTGCACAGCTGCTTGCTCACTCCCCCTCTGATGGGATGGGGGAGAGAGTCAGAAGAGTAAAAGCAGGAAAACTCATGGGTTGAGATAAAGGCAGTTCAATAGGTAAAGCAAAAGCCATGCACACAAGCAAAGCAAAACAAGGAACTAATTCACTACTTCCCATGGGCATGCAGGTGTTCAGCCATCTGCAGGAAAGGAGGGCTTCATCATGTGTAATGGTTACTTGGGAAGAGAAACGCCGTAACTCCAAACGTCCCCCGCTTCCTCCTTCTTCCTCCATCTCATATTGTTGAGCATTTTGTCATATGGTATGGAATATCCCTTTGGTCACTTGGGGTCAGCTGTCCCGGCTGTGTCCCCTCCCAGCTTCTTGTGCACCCCCAGCCTCCTCACTGGTAGGGTGCTGTGAGGAGCAGAAAAGGCCTTGGCTCTGTGTAAGCACTGCTCAGCAATAAGAAAAACATTTCTGCATTATCAACACTGTTTTCAGCACAAATCCAAAACATAGCCCCGTGCTAGCTACTGTGAAGGAAGATTTACTCTATCCCAGCCAAAACCAGCACAGTCATGTTGGCTAATTCGTTTAAAAAAAAAAAATATTTTTTCTTATGAACTAAACTCCACTTGAGTATATAAAAATTTTTGGAAGCTTGTCTAAAAATGAAGGATTTGGTGGTCTGTGCCATTATTTTCTTGCTAATACTTTATTTATTTAATTTGTAATAGAGTAATTCTGAGGATGAGGACAATGATGATTCAAAATCTCCTGTAAAAGGCAGGAAGAAAATAAGGAAAATTATTAAAGACGATAAGCTTAGAACAGAAACACAAAATGCGCTTAAAGAAGAAGAAGAAAGAAGAAAACGTATAGCAGAAAGAGAACGGGAGAGAGAGAAATTGAGAGAGGTATGTTGTGCTTTCTTTGCAGAATGCTAGGAAGTTGAATTGTTGATGATGTTTAAGACTACATAATTCTACCTCAATTTAATTTGATAAGTAATTTTAAAAGTACTTAGATGTAGCCTTGTAAGCCACAAGTTTTATTTGTAGTTTCCTGCGGGTTAACACAGATATGTTTTATTTAAGGCTACTGAGATCTTTAGAAAGCTGTTTCAGTTGCCTACTGTTTTACTTTCAATGGGGGAAAAGCACTCTCCCAAAGTTGCGATGCATAGCAAAGAATTTAAGGTTTCTCTTACTTCCAGTTTTGCTAAGGCTACTATCTTGTCAAATGCTTGGTGTTACTCACGTGTGGAGTATTCCTGTGATGCCCTGTTTCTGCTTATAGGTGATAGAGATAGAAGATGCTTCACCTCTGAAATGTCCCATTACAACTAAGCTGGTTTTAGATGAAGATGAAGAAACCAAAGAACCATTAGTGCAGGTTCACAGGAATATAGTTACCAGACTGAAACCACACCAAGTAGATGGTAAGGAGAGAGAGTTTTGAATTTTACTTGGTTTTTTTCCCTCCACTGGCACAGCACCTTATGCAACCTGAATTAGAATCATAAGCAAAACTCTTTGGCAGGCAAATGCCAGAATGTCAGATGGAATGCTTTATTTTTGGAACATTGGAACAAAAGTAAAGGAGATCAGCAACACACAGTTTTGTTTTACAAGCAAAGAACCTTAGAAATGTAAAGTTGGAAGGGTCCTCAAAAGTATCTAATTCTCTACACTAAGGCAGAATCAAATATATATGTTTACCCATTCTATTGAGGAATTAATATATTCACTTTTACAGTTTTCAGTGAAGATACAAAAATATTGGAGTATTTTCCTGGTTTCCTCAACAGAAAATTGTTTTTCTGATACTTGATGTGACTGCAAATCAAGACAACTTCTTTCCGTATTCTGTTTTTAGCGAAGAAGGAGAAAAGGAGAATAACCAGTCATAATTTTCTTCACAGCTCATTCTGTTACTTTAAATTTTCTTCAAAGTTCATAATCTACAACCTTTCCATTGTAGTAAGAAACTTCTAGACTTGCTTCAGCTCTTAAAGGGAGGTGCCCTGAACCAGGCACAGCAGTCAAGTTGAAGACTTGTCTGTGCTGAGTATAGCATGGTAGAATACAACTTCCCCAATAAATACATTGCAAAGAACAAAAAGATCGCTCAGCAGACCCTCATGTTGTTAATGTGACTTGTTATGTAGCATGTATTTCCTTTCCTTTTTCAGCTGTCACAGTTCTTACTTGCTTTTTTTTCCTCTTTAAGCATAGAACTTCACATCTGATCTGTCTTTGCAGAATTTCTTCTAGTTAGTTTCAGATAATTTTGCTAATTTACTAAGATCATTTTAGTCTTTTCGTGAAGTCCTTGTCACTTCTTGTTCTGTCTCCTCTTTTCTCCTCGTCCCCAAGATCACAGTCATCTGCAGTCTGCACAGTAACATTTTCTAACCCAGTTGCCACATCTTCAGTGAAAACTGTGAATATCATTGAGTTCAAGACAAAGATCATCCCACGTACAACCCACTGGACAGAAAAGAATCAATAATTATCCTGAGCACTGCTTTTCTAAGAGTTATCATGATCTTACAGTGATCACACCTATCTCTTAGCAGGTGAACTTTAATAAAATGAATATTTAATAAGAAAATTTTCAATAATTTTCTTCAGGTGTTCAGTTCATGTGGGATTGCTGTTGCGAATCTGTAAAAAAAACAAAGACATCTCCTGGTTCTGGATGTATTCTTGCTCACTGTATGGGTCTGGGGAAAACGTTACAGGTAAGAAACAAAAGGCGTCTTGTTTTCTGGTCTGTTGCTTGCTCTCAAAAGCTGATTCAGCAAAAGCCTATTTTAATGGCTTTCAGAACACAGTAAAACTTACTGTTTCCTAGGCAGTGACTCGATGAGGGTTGCTGGAAGAAAATCTTTTGTAAAGAGGTCTTAAGAAGTTGTGTTTCATAGTACACAGCTGTGAAAGTTCTGATACACGCTTGTGCTTTCTCTGCTTTTAAAATACCTAAAATTAAATTCGGTAATCATTGGTACTCATGTGAAAAGGTCATAGCTACTTGTAAGAGATGTGTAGCTCCCCTGCAACTCTGAACAAGAAAATACAGCTAGTAGGAGACAGGCTTCAGGAACCTGTTTCTAAGACAGTTTAATAATCTTAAGCAGTTTTTGTTTTTTACTGTCTTACTCATTCATGCATTGATCCTTAAACTGTTTATTTTCCTTCAGTGTCTTTTCAGTTTATTTGTTGCACTGATAAAGTAGAGCTTTATCAGGGGTTTGTTGTTTTGGGGTTTTTTTTTATGCCAGACTTCCAGTGTCTAAAGACAGATGCTTTGTATTTTAACACAAACAATGTTTTACTACAATTTAGACTCTTCCAGGTTGAGGCACAGGTGGCATTTATTTTCTATTTCAGTTACTGTCTGAACGTACATTCATATTTTTGGGTCGTTGTGCATCGCAAACAGTTAAGACCAGAAACTTTCATTGCCTTGGCAGTTAACTATAGGACATACTTTCAACCCCTTTTTCACTTCTTTATTTCTTCTCTTTGGCTTTACAGTTCTTTGCTTCCTGATATCTTCAGGTTCAAGCCTTCTTTGTCCCTTCAGTGCATGTTCCTTCTCCCTTATACTGCGGAAGACTGCTTTGTAAAAATCTTTAAAACAGTATATTGTAGCATTTCTTAAAAAAAGATTTCCGTATTTCTTGGTCCGATCCAAGTGGCTCTTCTGCCATGTTAAAAGTTGCACAGTGAACAACTTAACATTTCTATTAGTCTTTAAAATCTGAAGCTCAATCCCCATTTTAAAATGTTTCTTCCAAAACTGATCACCCAAGCAGTTGCTGTAAAACCATGCTCATAGCTCGTGTTCTTGGGCCTCTTATAATCATTGCAGGCCTCAGGAGAAGCTTATGCCCTTGCCTTTCAAAAGAGGTAAAAGATCAAAAACATTCTTCTTGAATTCCCTGTGTCTCGGTACTCGTGCCAGTTACCTTTTCAGGGTAGTCAGGAATGTTGAATTCCTTTTGTGTTTACTTGTTTCCAAGTGTCTGTCTTCATAAATTTTGGGTTTGCGTTTAGCCAGCTGTAGCATCACCACAAATGCTATGAGCGAAGAATTGGGGTGGGTTGCCCGTCTTGCTGCTCTGCTGCTCGGTCTGTTCTCAAGAATTCCCTTAGCAGAAGTCATTTGACAGAAGAACCTTTTCCTCTGATTCTGGGAAGGAGAAGGGGAAATTTTTGAGAACACTTAAGAAAGGAGGAGAACAACCTTATCTGTGCTTGAAAAGGCCCTCAGAAAAGCAGGGCCACTTTGGTTTCCCTGTCATTGGCCTTCATTGATGCTATGTTTCCTCATAGGGAGGAGGGAGATATTCCCCTGTCTTTATCAGGACATCTGGCTAGTGAAATGAATTACTGTGAACCTTTTTGATCTCTGGCTTGAGCTGAATCATTAGATATCTAACTTGCAGCTTTTGCAGACATTGGAATTGATTAGAACTGATTTCAGCTTGGGATCAATCAGGGCTTTCTTGTGCCAGGAGCAGTTCTTGGCTATAACATCACTTGACAGGAGATTTGCTGTGGTGAGTTTGTGACCAGGAAGTCTAGATCACGTTAGCAGCCGGCACTTGCACACCACTTTGTTCTAAATTCTTTCTTCACATGCTCCAAAGATGGATGCACTTTACTCATTCCCTGGAGCACAGTCTCTTTAGCATGTTGATGATGGTTCTCAAAGAGGTTATTTTCTTCCTACAGTGAGGATGGGATCCTCAAAGCGTCTGTGAGGAAATGCCATTTCACCATCCTCTTCCATCTTGGTCAGTTGTGGTAGAAGCTTCCCCATTGGATTGGGAAGCCCTATCACCTGACCTGAAGGCTCAAGATTTGTTCATTCATAGAGAGGTCAGTATATCAACATACTGAAATTCCAAGCTGCATGAAAGATGTCTCAACATATTTGTGCCATAGCTAGATTCAGAGTCTGCAAGTGACAACAGCCAGCTTTATGACCTTGTTAGTCACTTAGCAAACAAAATGCTGTAAGGTCCTGTTGACAAGCAGTTAGTCTTTGACACCCATACGTTTGGAATGAGGTATCTCAGTAGTTTTTACTCTCTTAGTGCTCACATCTGCCTTGCCAGTTGGTGTTTGGCATGGTCAGCACACCTGGATGCTGCTAGATAGCAGACTTGGCTTGGCTTGAAGTCTTATGTCATTATTTTTAGAGACTTGAAATGTGCTCCAAGAGAAAATCTTCAGACTCTAGCAGGAGTTACCTGTTATTCTTTGCTAGCGTTAGCTGTGCCTTACTGGGTCGGATGGCTTCCTTATTCTTGTGTCTTGCCTGTAATCCGTTTCTACTCGGGATTCTTCAAAAAGTGAAGTTACATGAGTTACCTAATCCTGCTCCCCTCTGACCCAATTCAGACAAATTTATTTAGAACTTTCTGATCCTGAGAGGAGTCTTTCTTGACTGCAAATTGCAGGATAGAGTCATGGAGTACTTAGGCTGGCATGATACCTTCAGATTCTGTAGATCCTCTAGATTCCTCTGCAAAGAACAGGCTTGAGGGAATCAAGGGAAGCTTGGTTTCTGTGGTTTTCTGATTTTGGGGCTTTTCATGGGGTTACACGGGTTTTTTTAACACGAGAGCTGTGGATGATCAGCGGAACTGCGGTTACTCACTGTATGTACTGTTTAGGTAAAACAAGCTGCAATCTTGGTTGGTTGTGGTGCACAGCATGTGGACGGTATATTTCTAAGAACTGCAGCTGCAATGTATATAGCTTTGCTTTGTTTATGGAAGTTGGGGTGACAGACACAATATTTTGACAGTCTGCAGTCCTGCAGAAGAGAACTTCCATACATATTTTGAAAATCACCTTTGAAGAGTATATTTTTACATGCTTAATTCTAGCTTAGGTGTTAACGCTTCTTCAGGAGTTAATTGTACCTTTTACTGGAGATTTGCAATGTTTTGCAGAACTGTTGTGCTTTAATGTAGCAATGCAGTCTAGGTGACTTTGTACACTTATCCTTTATATACTTTAGTTTGAACTATTTCACAGCAGAAGGTATTTTTGTATGTGATCAAGATGTGTTCATGACTTGTTTTGGCTGTAACTTCCTGATAATCAAAGAAAGCCATGTATCAAGTATTTTTATGGCCAGTGTTTGTAGCTTAGGTAGTCATTTTCTTCATTATGTGGTTATTTGCCAGTCCTTCTGCTGTACTCTGTAATGCCATTTGTTGTTCAGCTCTTAAAAGAGCTAAATCAGCGATCAGTTTTAGCAGACTTTGCAAACCGCAGAGAAGAATGTCAGTAAAGGATCAGGGAAATAAGGCAATTGGGGACTTGCTGCCTGTCCAGGACATAGGGCTTTTGTGATTAGTCTTCATGGGTAGTTTTTGCATCTGAACATGAGATGCTTTTGTCTTGATCAGAACCACTAGTAATTCCTTTCGTATTGCAGCACCTAAAGGCAGTGTGTTGCCCGGTGTTGCAAGCATCGTCATGCAGTTTGAAATTGCTTTGAACAGTGTGTTAAATCAGAGTTGCCAGATACCAAGATTTGATCCGGAAAGAACCTTGTGGATGTTGTACCGTTATGTGGATTAGAGGGCAGTCTTCGCCATTAAAAGTCTGGCTTGAGAGCTGGAACTGCCATGGCTCTTCTGCTCCTGGGTTTTTACAGGTTACCTTTAGTCCTGTCTTTATTTGCTACTGCTGAAAAGCAGGCAGCCCAGCAGAAACAGTGACAGCAAAAGATTTAAGTTTTTTTTCCTGGGCCTCAAGGAGGTGTTACCATCTGCAACATACAGCCAGTCTGGCTACAGGGTGAATACTTGGAAAGCTTTTCAATCACCTGCTTCAGAGCTGTTTTGTGAGAATTTGCCAGTATGTTGAAAAAATGTAGAAAACAGTGATTTATGACTGAAGTTCACTTTCAGGAAACTTGATACATTTATGAAGTCCAAAGAGGTGAACTTACTTAATGTTTGGGGCAAGTATTGGGAGAAAGCTTAAAAAAGACCTAATAGAAATTTTTAGTTTATGAAAATGATGGGTGAAACGTAAAGGGAGAGTTCCGTATTTATGAAATCAGTCAGCTATCTGGTGCAGTTCAAAACTGCGTGTATCTCAGTATGTGAAGGATGTATGCAGCCATGTAACACAGAGTAATAAGTGTATGACTTGAAAATACACGTGCATTAATTTTTAAGCAGTGAGTTGTTTAACAAACAGAAAAAGGAATATTTGAACAAGACTGTTGTTGGTAAGTTCTGTATGTGAATATATACTTCTGTGTTTCTTTCCTACTGTTTAATGCTCAATGTTTTATTTGGCATTTTGTCTGTTTTTTCCTGTTGCAGGTAGTAAGTTTCCTTCACACAGTCTTGCTGTGTGACAAGCTGGATTTTCGGACAGCTCTGGTAGTGTGTCCGCTGAACACTGCCTTGAACTGGCTGAATGAGTTTGAAAAATGGCAAGAAGGTTTAGAAGATGACGAAAAACTAGAGGTATAAAGCTTAAAAAGAGTTCTTAAAAATGAAATAACTGAACGGTTTACATAACTGGGACACTCCACCACTCAAAATATAGGCTAAGGAGGGCACTTTAAGTATGTGAAAAATCTACTTGCATTAGTAAGTCTTAGGTATTTAAAAGTTACACCAATACTTCGGTATTTTAAGAGAAATTCAAGTATATTTTTCCCCCTTTGAAAGGTCTGTGAACTAGCAACTGTGAAACGCCCTCAAGAGAGAAGCTATATGCTCCAGCGTTGGCAAGATGAAGGAGGTGTGATGATAATAGGCTATGAGATGTATCGTAATCTTGCACAAGGCAGGAATGTGAAGAGTAGAAAACTTAAAGAAATATTTAATAAAGCTTTAGTTGATCCAGGTAAGTGAAAATTAATACAACTATGCATTATATATATTGTACTTTCTGATTTACATATATAAGCGAAGTGATCTTGCAAATGGAAATCTGTTGGGCAAATAATTTTAAACAGGAATGTTATTAAGATCTATCAGGTTTTCTTGGTTGGCTTATGCTGAGTTACAGAAATGGTTTTTCAGGAGCTACCCCATCTGCTTTTGTAAATAGACTTCTACAGCAGTCTTTTCTATTAGATCAAATACAGAAATGACCGCAGGAATGTATGCTGGAAACTTCCTAATAGGTACCTTGTTTGCTTGCATTGCTTTCTTTGCAAGGTAATTTGAAGTGACTCTGTTGAGAACCTAAGGTTATTTTAATCTGCTAATTCGTTATACCACAGGCTGCTTTATCCTTGATAGAAATCTACTGTTATGGGAGCAACTACACATGAAAAATAGTTGAGAATGTACCTTAGAAGTGTGAACAAACAAATCTTAATTAAATGCTAATGAAATGATTGCTGATAAAGCACATAATTCATTTTCTCAGTCTAAGACATGGATGTCTGATTTAAGCTCAGCTGAACTAAGCAAACTTCTGTAAGCATATATGTAAGCACTTGCAAATATTCCAAGTTGATATAACCAATCTATCAGGTGGTCACCAAAAAGAACTAAAAATTTTAAGATTAGCAAATTTCACCAACTAGCAAAATTTTCCTACGAATTCTGAACTGGCAACTGATACCTGAAAACAACTTACAGTTATGCAGCATGTAGTAATACCTTAAAAACTGGTTTTGAAAGGCACCTTTGCCGTAACTTTGATATTTCTCTTTAGAGATTGAGAATGCTGATATGGTAGGTAGGGTAGATGGTTTCTTTGATTCTGGAGGTAGGTTTTCTTGGGTTTTAATTATCTGACCAGACTTGAGGTTTTTTGACAGTGTGGTTGATTTTTTTTTTTTTTCCTTATTGCTGAAGTACAGCATTGGTCTCGTTTATAATTGTACTTGGTGAGCTTGATTTTGTGAAGTTTCAAATAATAGTAGGGCTGTGAATTTTGTTCTAACAGACAAAGGGATTCTTCTAATGCGAAATACAACTTTGTGATTATTGGCATTGGCCAACTGGAATGAGCATCTCCAGCTCTGCAGAAGGCCTGTTTGAGCAGCTAAAACATTAATTAATTTTCTGCCAGTTCGACTCACTAAATCACATAATTGCTGTGGAGTCAGGGAAGCTCCAGTACAGTAGCTGATGAACTATTTTTGCGATCATGTTGAATCCACACGCATTATTTAAGCAATGAAGAAAATGCACTTCTTGCCAGGGGGGTTTCTGACTCCTCTTATTAATGCTGCAGTTACTTAAAAAAAAAAAAAAGGCGGGGCAGGGAGGGAACCCTCTGCAGTCAGTCTTATTCTGTATCTGATTTGCTCAGGATATTGCATTTGTTGAGAACGTTGCCAGGAAAATCAAAACTAGAGAAGAAGAGGTGTGAACTGCTGTCTTGAAGTAGTGGCGATGGGGCAGTAGCCTGACAGAAGAGTAGCTGTGTATTCAGTGGATCGTGTTCTGGTGCAATGATGAAATCAAATGTTACACTACACTCTTACAGTGATTGATGTCTGTGGGATTTTTTCCTTGTGGAAAGTGTAAGGGAAGCTAAACATAGAGGTTGTTGCCATGTGTCTTTATAGTAATACTGTCCCGTCCTTCATGGATTTGTATTTATGTAACTTGAAAAACAGTGGGCTGTGGAGTGAGGTGGCATGTTGGGTGTGCAGTTTTGTGGAGGAGACACAGTGACTTGGGTAACCTTCCCTGTCCCATCTCTTGGGAATCTCTTGGGTTTTGCATCCTGCTTACGTCCTGTGGTTCTGTTCAACTTCCAAATCTCTTCAGACAGCTTAGGACAACATGGTAGAGCAGTGTTTGTGATTAGGTTATTGATTTCTGTAGATTTAATCCAGTTCAGAAGCTGCAACACATTGAGCCTTGTAGGTTTTGAATAATTTCATATGAACATGGAACCTCCTGTTTTATTCTCCTCTTGGACTAGTTGGGACTGTTAGGAAAACTAACCTTGAAATAACTCCAGAATTATTTTTATGTTGCTTCAAATCTTTCTCTATTTTAACTAATTACAGAAAGAGAGGTGTTCATATGTCGTCATGCATTAGTTTTTGGAGACATTAGAATTGGCTAAATTGATGAAAAGTGTCTTGCAACGACTATTATTTGTTGCTATCATCGTGAATTACAACGTTGGCAATATAGCAGGCTGCTAGTAAAAGAGTTATGAAGCTATGTGCTGGCTTACTGCTGTGACTGTAAATAGGAAAGCCTTTGCCTCTGGGAGCATTTTTAATTTAAAAAGTTGCAAATTTGGTATTTGAGCGATAATTTAATGATATGTGTCTGGTTAAAATGAATACTGCTAGGGTAGACATACTCTGTAGTAGAAGCTTGTATTGCACTGTATACTAGAGAAGAGGGGAGCAGAGAGGGAAGGTTTAGCCAAAGTTTATGGGTGGAGAAGTGATTTCATTAATTAACTAGCTCTGCTATGTGAAATAATAGCAGGATTATATACGCATGCAGAGCAACAAATGGTTTCCCATAATGCTTTGTGCAACTGATGAAATGCTGTTGGGTTTATTGATAGCTGTTGTGCTTTGCTTGCAGCATTTCAATAACTTTGTATTTTTTTACTTGTTGCTACTAATAAACATTCCATTACTGTTTAACTTGGAAACTGCTCTTTAATTGGCAGTTGTATAAAACAGACTTAAGTTCTTGTAGACTTCAGAGGAAAAGGAGAACTGTGTGTATATCTGTCTATCTATCACTGAGTATGTTTTATGTCTATCAGTATATTAACATGCGAAGACAGCAAGAAGGGTAAGAAGATGAAGACTATGATCTTTGAGGGAAGATTGAAGGAGCAAGGCTTTTTAGCCTAGGAAAAAAGGCAACTAAACTGACAAATTTTCTTACCATGTAATAGCTGGTTACTGAAAGGACTGTTACCAGTTGATTTTTACATCCATTGGAGAACGGAAAGGGCAGAATTTATTCTGATTTGCAGCAGAGGTAATTTAAATTAGGTAGTATCGCACAGTGTTTTAGCAAGAGAGAGAGGTCATGGAGTTTCTTAATTCTGTCAGGGAGGATATGTCCCTTTTTCATAACTCTCATCTCAGATAAAGAAAATGGACTAAATGACCCCTTGAGGTCCCTTTAAGTTTTACATTCCTTTATGATATTTTGAGAAATGTTCCGTCCATAATGAATTGCATTCATGTTTTTCAAGAACAAGGAAGAAACCCACAAACGTATGAAAATCCCTGCCACTGAATTGTAGCCAAGATGTTAGTTCAAGATACCAATGCTACATGCCTGCCAAACAAACCACAAATAATTTTACTAAGACAGTTTTTTCATATTTTTACTATCATTCACTTACTCTACACAACAGTGTTTGAGGTGGGATTTTTGTTTGGTGGTTTTTTGTTGTTGTTGGGGTTTTGGGGTTTTTTTTGTTGTTTTTTTTTTTAACTAACCACTTCATGTTATTGAATCAGTCTTTACTGAAACTCATTTCTGGGATATTTGCACAATTTTGATTGCTACCTATTATTAAGACTTCATTATCCCTCTTCTCTAATGTACTTTGATTCTGATTGTAAACATGACATACTAGACCAAATCTGTTTTTGAGAATGATATATTAATGTGCAAGCTGCCACATCTGGTGGGGAGATGTTGCAAATCCTTGCAGATGCTTCAGTTCTAGAAGACGGCTCCAAACCATCTCGGTAGTACTGTACACTGCATGAACAGCTTGCTTGCAAGATCCTTACTCTTCAGGAAATATTAGAGTGAAGACTAGAGAAAGGATCTGTCACTATTAAGAGGTGTTTGCCTAAAATTAAAGGAAGGCTTTGTGTGTAGCCATTCAGTGTTTTGCATGCTGTCAAAACTGGGGAAGGTACAAAAGTTGTGAAATAATATGGGGAAATGTTTCTGTGGCAGGTGTGAAAATTCGGAAATAAGTAGGCTTGGACAAGTCTTAAGTATGTTTGGAATTCATACGTGGATTTTCATAATTGTCTTCTAGACTTAGTGACTTAGTTAAAAATTCTCCTTTTTTTTCTGCTTGAAAAAAAATTTTTTTGATTCCTTTTCTGTTAGCATGTAAGATTCAAATCACTTTTTGACGCTTAAATGGCACGATTAAGATGACTGACACTGGCATCAAATCGTGCAAGTGGTCAGAGGTGTAACTGGTTCTCTGTTATTGATCATGGTCCTAGAGTTAATTTTCTTCTTTACAAGGCTGTTTAAAGTTAGTCTGAGGAAAATTGTCCTTAGTAAATCTTACAAAAAATTAGATTGTCCATGCTGATTACTACCACTTTGCCACCTCAAATATCAGCCTTTTTAGAGCTGAATAGATAAACCCAGCTGATGGCTTTGTACAGAATTTTTCGAAGGTGCGTAAACTTGACTTCAGCTGACTTCATGGTTGATAGTACTGGAACTGAGGTCAGGTTTAGATCTGGTAAAACATTCATTCTAAGTTACTAGTTGGATCCTAGAGTATCTTTTACTTCTCCTTTCAAGGAAAGAGCTTCCAAAAATTGCCCCAAATCTGAAAACCATTAGGGTGTGCAAGTCTATTCTGCCAAGTTTGGTATTATTTATCTTAAACCACAAATTGTAACACTTAATAATTCTATTAGAGTTGCTTTGCATACCGTGGAAATCCATTGTGGTGTGGTTTTGACGTCCTTGCGCAACTCATGTAAAATAGCAGTCTAGAATCCGTGGTTTTGTCTTCTGAAAGACAGTGGAGGACATTCCTCTGGGGACTTGCAGCTACAAGGTGGCAATTCACTTGTCTGTAATTCAAATCAGATTTGATTGTGTCTTATCTTAGATAAGACTCTTGATGGCACTGTTTACCCCTGTTGATAGGGACCTGTTGCCTTCATGAAGAATTACTGGTTACCTGATTTTTGGTTTTCTTTAGAATTGACTGAGCACCAGTAGATGGCAACCTAAGCTGAATTTAAATAACAGTTTTATGACGTTTTGACAGGGGGAATGGAAATGTAGACATGCACACACTAGCTGCATAGATAGATAATTTTTACGGGAATATATTGCAAAGCTGTATTTAATCCTTCCCATGAAGACTTTACAAGCAACAGCCTGTAGTTTACTGGAATGGCTACTGTGAATTCTTGTGCTAAAAGCTGAGTGAGAACCTTAACAGTGCCAAAAAACCCCCACCACAAACCACACACATACGCATACACACGCACACAGACACAAGTTAAAAAAAACCTTAACAACATTAGTAGAGCAAATACTGGATTCTTTAGGTGGCCAATTTCTTTGTGGTTATAAAAGGTGGAAGAGATCTAATGTTATTTCTTTCTAGGCCCCGACTTTGTTGTTTGTGATGAAGGGCACATACTAAAAAACGAAGCGTCTGCTGTTTCGAAGGCAATGAATTCTATTCGATCTAGGAGAAGAATAATTCTTACTGGAACACCACTGCAAAATAATCTTATAGAATGTGAGTAGCTCTCTGGTTTAAGATATGTTTATTTCCTTGAATATACTTTTGCCTTTCAGCAGTATATAGATTTAGTTTGATTAGAAGAAAAGAATTTGATACTGTGAAGCTGTTTGCTAGGTTTCTATATCTAAAAAAACCCTAAGAATCTGGTTTTGCGTTTTGCATTTTAAATCATTGTCTCAAGACGTGGCTCCATGACGGTTTAAGCCAAATTAAAACGAAGCTGTTGGGAATCTGGCCTCTCCTCCATCCTTTCCCTTGGCGTGGCCTTACATACATCTGATTCTTCAGGGAGCCTGTATGAAGAGTGTCAGAAAATTAACAACGCTGAAGTGAGTAGCTTTCTGACAGTTTAGTTCCTTGATCTGGCTAACCAGAGGATCAGATGAGTCTCAGCATGTCAAAAGGGGAAGGGAGAGAATGTTCAGAGGGGAAATGGGTGGATCAGGTCTTGCAGCCGCATCAATTTAAACTGTGTTAAACCATTGTAGAGCAGTGTTCTTGAGGAACTCACTAAAGAGTGATTTATGCTGCTGTCTTGGGAATTGCATTCTAAACTAGGTTGTAACATTTCCTCCTGTTTGTTAATATGCTGTAATGTTTTTTCCTATTGATTAATATGCTTTTGAATTTATTTAAAAGTCTGCAAATACGATTTTGTTATACGATTGCTTTGGTGTACAGCAGCTTTCAAACTTTGTGTAACAAAGACAATGAGGTAGCTTTAAATCTGACATTAAATTTAGAAGTTACCTCTGTGCCTAGAGTATGTGTCAATTTAAGATGCCCTTCCTGGAAAATGTTGGGGTTGGTTGTTCTTAGTTTTAGATATGACACATTTATTTTCTGTTAGAATCAATCCCAGTACTGCACTTTCCATTTTCAACAGCTGAAGTCTGATTTTTTTTTTTTTTTTTTTTTTTGTCCTAGATCACTGCATGGTTAACTTTATTAAGGAGAATTTGCTCGGTTCAATTAAGGAATTCCGAAATCGATTTATAAATCCAATTCAGAATGGTCAGTGTGCAGACTCTACTCTGGTAGATGTCAGAGTAATGAAGAAGCGTGCACATATTCTCTACGAGATGTTAGCTGGATGTGTGCAGGTAAGAACAGTTTTACTGTAACTACTTGAATTAGCTGCAGGGAGAGGGAGGGTTTACTTCATTTCCTTCTGATAAAAGCACTCAAAGGCCTGTGAACTTGCTATTTGAGAGCTCCATTGAATCCCGCTATTACTTTTGACTTAAATATTTTCACTCATTACTATATGTCTGCATTATTTATTGTGACTAGAAAAACTTACTCATAGCTTTTATTCAAATGTCAGTGTATCCTCAGCAGGACATATACGTGTATTACAGAACACAGCTGTTCTCATGCTAGGAGACTAGAAAATTATATGGTGGAGTAGGACGTAAGCTGCTTTGAAATACTCTCTTTTAATTCCATATATGCATTTAAAGAATACACATTTAAAAACTCAACTGCCTTAAAAACTGCACAGAAGGCTGGTGATCCATAGTTTGTCATTTGGTTCTGAATTCTTGTTTTTTCTGATGTGTGAAAAACAGAACATGGGGGAAGAGGAGAGAAGGAAGATTAATCAGGTCCAAAAGGGTGAAGAAATTGTTAGCTTAAAGACCTTAGATGAAAAAACCAAACCAAACCTGCCTAGATTTCCAGAATGAGGGCTGGATCCCTTGCTGTTCAGTTAACCTGCGGTGGTATTGCACCTCGTGTGCTATCAGCACGATATTACTGCTCTTCTGCTTTATAAATCCCAGGCACCGGCAGCTTGATGGAAGTTGAGACACTCTGTAGGCACCAAGTGCCTCTTCCTGGCTGTGCAACTGTTGGTAGTTGATTAAATAGTCCATGTGGGCATGAGCTGGGTGAAGGGGTCACAGTGGGATAGTTCCACAAGCAGATATTTCTTTCTCCTTGAAAGGAAAAAAGAAAAAAGTTTATGGCAGTGTGTAGGGCTGGTAAGGGACCTCCTGTCATAAAACTATGATCTTGGAAATATGAACAGTAGTGAGGGGATAGCATACCTAATTCTACACATCTATACAGCAGTACAGGAACACAAACCAGAAGACAGAATGAGAAGAGTAACATAATTGGCAAATAAATCTTACGTGCCTTCAGATGCTGGGCATCCCATGTTTGTGCAGCATCGGACGGAGCCCAGATGGACTTTCTCACAGCGTGCTGTGCTGAGCAGATCCTCTCCGTAGACAGCAGCTCTTCTTTTGGTCATTCAAGCTACTAATATAATTTCCTTAGAAGAAAAGTCTGTTCCTAAAGGATGCTCTGATGAGAGGTTCTTGCTGCACTTCTAGATAACAGCAAGGCCGTGCAGGTGGTGTAATTGCTGGTACCAAGCGGGAGCTGCCTGCAGGCTCCTCTGTTGCAGTGAGCTGGCTGAGGTTATCCTGCAGCCAAGGAGTTTGTGCAGCACAGCGCAGGCAGGTTAGCTGTGATGAAGGTCACTTAACTCCTAAATGTGCAACAGTCTCTCAGTCAGAATCAATACACCATTCACGGTTTGGGTGACGGGGTAGGTGGGGAAGAAGGTAGGCTAGCCTAAGAGTCAAAAAAATGAAAACGGAAGTAGGTTTTGCATTGCCCCAAGCAAGTTTTCAGAAACTGTGTGCTCTAAAACAGAAGACGGTTAACCTGAGCGTGAGTTCGTTCGTCTGTGATACACGCGTTGATACTAGCTGCTTGACTTACCCAGACTTTCACAAAAAAAGATTTTAGTATTTAAAAAACCCACAAAAGTAGTTACCAGAGCAGCAACTGAAGTTGCAGTCAACTTTGCAAGGACTTGGAACTGGGACATGGGGTTAACAGGTCATAAACGTTTGACTAGACAACCACATTTACTAGGTAAGATGGACTTCTGCAGACAGTGCCTGTAATTGGATTGTATTTAGTGGGCTATTTTTTTCCCTTTGTGGTTGGAAAGCATCTGAATCATTGTAATTTATGCATGGTGCTTTGTTGTTTAAGATACCAGAAGTTCTTAAGCTCTCAGTAGTCGTTTTCATGTTTATGTAACTAAAGTACTCTTTGTAAAATTACAGAGGAAGGATTACACGGCATTAACAAAGTTCCTCCCTCCAAAGTACGAGTATGTTCTAGAAGTTCGAATGACACCTATTCAGTGCAAACTTTACCAATACTACTTGGATCATTTGACAGGTATGTGCCTACAAGTCTCTTGAGTAACAAGATTGATCGTCATTTAATAAGGGGCTTTTTGCCGTAGTTGGTAGGTTGGGTTTTTTAGTATGTATTACTGGCTCTGTGGATGTATTTTTTTGCTTGCTGTAAGATTCACCTTAGCTCTGAAACTTGAATTACAGCAAAATATTTTTTTGAGGAATAATACTTGCATCTTTTAACAGTAGTCCACCTTCAGGTTTTGGTTCACCTTTTACTCCTTTTCTAAACATAAAACATAGTTGACTTAATGTTCTGCCAAGAAACAAGGTATTGACTGTAAGACTGTATGGAGAAAATGCAAAATTGAGCTGCAGTGGTGTAAGCACGCTGCCAAGCCTTGCAGTTTCCTCTTGTCATTATGCTAGCTGAAGCTGTTATTTGTCAAATATTGGCTCTTTTGTGGAACTCTCTCTTCTTCTGTTCTCAAAACCCACAAGTCTGGTTTTCACAATGACCATGCTTTTCATCAGCTTTCAGTGGAGTCTTGACTGGTCTGTCTTGGGGAATTGCACCTTCCCAGTAAAATGTAAATTTGTTTAATTGAAAAGGTGTAAGGGAAAAAAAACATAACCCCAAAATATGTTGCTGTGGGATGGTGTGCTTTTTACTTACATTACAGATAAGCCACTACAGCGTGTAATTTTAGTATATCAAGGTACTGGAATATCAACACTTCTAAATGATGTACACGTATGTACCACATAGACTATTAGAATGATAATCTCAAGGAACTCTGTGTGAGGTTTTCTGTACTGTAGCACTTCATGCAGCCAGATTCCTCAGCAGCAGGTTTTGGCTTCTGGAGCAATTCTGTTTTTTTAAATACCATTTATAGTAATTAACTTAATGATCAGGGGTTGGATTCCATAGTCAAGAGTATTTAAGGCACTGCTGATAGGAATTTTTTTTTTTTTTTTTTTTCCCCTAAAGCTTGAAGCGTTGTATACACTTTTTGCAGTGATTACAAAATGCACTACGTAGTGTGTTGTGCCGGTTTATTGTATTTTTTTTGCACTTGCTAAGCCACCTGTCTGAAAATGCCTGTCTGTTGCTGATGGATTTCTTTCTTTCTTTAAAATTGTATTTTTCTATTCTGGATACTCTCCCAGGTTTAATTACAAGAAAGATTAATTGTATCTCAAATTAAGCTATGATTTGTAGCAGTATGAAATTCACTGTGTTGTCTTAATGACTTAGATTCTGCATAGTGCAGTTTGTGATCTCCTAAATAAGCTGCCAGCTAGACTCCATTTCCACAGTTCTGCTGTCTGTTGCCTCTATTTGGTTAAGTTACAGAAGGAAAGAGTTTTGAAGGACCAGTGAAAGTAATTCCACTTCTGCGGATACCTCCAGTAATAATTGGGTGCCTAAATGCCAACTGCCCACTTTGCCCTTTTACCCTAAAGGAGTAAAAACTTTGTGTTTTATTTAAAAAAAAATGTGCAACAACCGAAACCAAACCACAGCCCCCCCTTCTCACATTAATAGTACTTCAAAACAGTATATAAAGAAGCCCAAACCTTTATGTGTAGTGCTGATTCCTAGTTAGTTCTGTACTGCAGTCTGTTCTGTGTTGGCTGTTCTTTATATAAATGTTCTGAAAAGCAGTTTATTTGTGTTCTGTTTATTTCTGCATCATGCTAAATGCCTTCCAAAGGCTAGTAGCTTAAAAATGATAAGCATTAGCTATTTACTTTACCGTCATGCATCTGAATGATTTAGGCTAAATCTTTGAAGCTCTTCACAGGAACTTTTTAATCACGACAGTTACGGTAGTTTGGTGGGTTATCTTTGGCCTATTTCCAATACAAAGCGGGGCTGGTTTTGTAATTTCAGACTCTCTCAGCACTGGCTTTGTTGGTCTGTCATGCTTTCAGATAGCAATGTAAATTTTTTACAGATCATTGATTAGCACAAGAGCTAGTGGTGTATCTTTACAACTGTTTTTCTCTTGCTCTTTACGGAAGTCTTTACATACAATGGCTTTCAATACTTCCTTTTTTAATAAAGCAGGCAGCAGATAAGAGGAAGTAGCCGCTAGTCCTGTGTCTGTTGAAGTTAAGGGAAAGGTTTCCTCTAGCAAAAAGCCTATTTACAGTGAGCTTCAAATTTGCTACATTGTTGGAGCCATTACTTTATTAACGGGGAGGGTGTGTGTGTGTGTGTATACACATATAAGAAAAGGCACTGCCTGGCAGGTAGTTTAATTAATCTGCCTAGACTTTAAGGGCTCAACAAAATTTTTTTAGTTTAGCTAAGTTTGCGTTTGTCAAAAGGGGTTGTACTGTTTTGTGACTTACCCAGCCCTTTGTGGGCTGCTTAAACTCCCTAAACTGGTAGAAAGCATTATCTGCTTTCTCTGTCTTCATTTTGGATTAGTGTCCTGCCAGTTTGGTCAGCTCAGTCAGTGCCAGAGACAATATGAGAAAGCAGAGGGGAAACGAGAAAGGAAAGACAAACGGCCTCTTTTAGAGGAGAAAAAGTTGTCTAAGCTAACCATGGCTCAAGTCTTCAGAGCAAATCTCTCTGCTGGTTGCTGATGCCCGCATTAATTCTCTGCATTACTTTTGTATTTCAAAAGAAGATGACGTGCTTTCTGATTTTCATTAAATAAAAAAGGGAGTCTTGCTACTGAAGTTAAACTATAGAAGGGGAATTGCTGCTTCTTGTCTGCAAATTTTTTAAATTACATTTTTTGGTGCACTGTAACAGGCACAAACTAAAATAGACATTTTGGATGCAATTTTACCAGGTTTTTTCCTTCATTTAATGAAAGTGATACATGTTTCCTTTCACTTCTGTAATACAGAAAATTAAAAAGTCTATAGGACTTGTTAAGTTGAAACTTGTTAACAGCATATTTCTCTGTGATGTTAGTTCAGTTTTACGGAAGTTGATTCTAAGAATTTCTGTTGTCCTTACGATTCCATTTCCCATGGTCGTAGGGGAGCACAAATGGGAGAGTACTCGAAGCTGTTGTATGATTAAAACATAGCAAGAACTTGCTTTGTTAAAATATTTATACTCTGTAGACGTTTACTGGGATTGTCTTGTGCATTGAGCAAATGCACAGAGTAAGTTTTGTGCCTGTTTTGCCGTAGACACTTGGATGATTGTGGTGCAACAAATACTATTTTCTTGCAGGTATACATGCCTTAGATTATGCCTATAATAAATATGAAAAAACAGTCTGTTTCAAGAACCTGAAGTTATTGTGCTGCTTAATGAGAAATTGTGACTACAAAAAGGAAATTTAACTTCCTGAACGTTGTACTACTTTGCGCTAATTTGTGCTTGGACAAAAAAAATAGGCTGGGCTTTTTTTAGAGTCTTTATTGTAACAGAATACTGCAGTGTTACAAGTCATTAAATAAAGGTAGCTCAAAATAGTAAGCCAAATCCGTTGAAACCTAAATGCAAATTTATTTTGTGTTTTCTACCTTGGGCTGCTTTTACAGATCCTAAATAGACATGACTGTCCTTTTTAAGAGGATTTGGATTAATTCCTATAGTGGGGAGAAACGTGCTTTTATGTAAAAATGTAATCATGTTTCTCATTATCAAGAAAAAGGGGAAAATCTAATTTTGACAACTTTAACTAGGAAAAAAATGCCTGTGACTCAGTAATTTGACCTCTTTTACAAGAGACATTACAATATGATGTGCATCTGGAAGGAACACTTAGTACTGCACTAACAGGTTGTTCAAAGCGGGAACAGTATGTGGCAAACTTACTTCAAGGTTTCATTCTAAAACCTGAACTTTATTGTCAGGTGTAGGTAGTGGCAATGAAGGTGGAAGAGGCAAAGCTGGAGCTAAACTATTCCAGGATTTCCAGATGTTGAGCAGAATCTGGACTCACCCTTGGTGTTTGCAGCTGGACTATATTAGCAAAGAAAATAAGGTAAATTGGATAGATCAAAATACTCTCTATTAAGAACTTTCCGAATAGACTTTGCCAAATGCTAGGTAAAGTTTCTTCAAATTAATGGAAATCTTTGTTGCTGTGGGGTAATTTTGCTGCTGTTTTTGTCATATTTTTGTTTCTGGGTATGTTGTCATTCTTAAAACATTTTGCAAGGCCAACCCTTTGTAGAACTTACCATTGCTTAAATAAAGAATAAGCAGATGGATAAAGGTTTAATAAAAGCTTCTGGATGAGCATTCTTAATAAAATCTCTGTTTTTTCTCTTTCGAGGGCTATTTTGATGAAGACAGTCTGGATGAGTTCATAGCTTCAGATTCCGATGAAACTTCGATGAGCTTAAGTTCTGATGATTATGCAAAGTAATTGAGCTTTTATGTGTTGTGGTTTGTTGGATTTATTTCCCTAATAGAACTTAAGTGATTTCAATAAAAGTGAATGTTTATTTTTTATTTTATATATCTGTTAGAATACGTTCTCTAGCAGCAGAATTGTTAAAAAATAACAGGGTGTACAACGTTACCTTTCTAGGAAAAAAAAATCCAAGGCGAAAAAAGTGAAGAAAGAGTGTAGCTCAAGTGGAAGTGGCAGTGATAATGATGTTGAAGTAATTAAAGTCTGGAATTCAAGATCTCGTGGAGGTGGAGAAGGAAATGCAGAAGAGCTTGTAAACAACCCTCCATCTGTTACAAAATCAGATGAAGGTGAGTATAATACACAAGTAAATAAAATATGAGGCAGCTTCATTTTGCAGAAGGCGATTTGGGAGGCTTTCAGGTATTCTGCTTTGTTGCAAAATGGCAAATTCCTTACTTCCACGAACTGCTTCTATGCTTACAGCTCCCGCTACTTCTAATAATATACTCATCCTGGAAAAACAAGGGGCAGTTTAGAACTCAGGCGTCTTGTGGCAGGGAAGCTGCACAGTTAATTTTTTTTTTAATTCATAACAAAGTTAACAGAGGAACTGTGCTGCTTTTCATCTATTTTAAACATATTGGTGAAAGATTAAGAAATATGCATGTCATTCGTTGCTGCACCTGGAATTGGAAATGGATGTTGAGCAAGCAGATATAATGCAGCAAGAATGTAAAACCTTTTTAAAGATTGTTATTCAAATTACTTATATCTGTACATTTAATTTTTGGCTTTTCCTTTAATAATCTAGCTTTTTTCTTGTATCTAGTATCATAGAGCTAGTTTTCTGATTTTATAATTTATTGTGTGTCTAATCACTTTCCCTAAATGAAGGATTTTTGGGGGACAGTTAAGGTGAGAATTTTTTTTTTTTTTGGTCCCTATCCTAACGACAAACATATTGTAAATGTGTAAGGGGAAGAGTGTGAGAGTGTGTGTGTGTTAACATACATACACATACAGATTAAATATATTAATTACTTGCATTACAGGTAGGATCAGTTTCTGTCTCTGGAGCACTTAATTGTTTACTTCTCTCAGGCAGGTTTGTTCAACATAATGTAGGTTCAGAATTTCTAAACAAACATTTGGTACCACACCAGACAAGGTTTGCGGGCAGACTTTCTATCTCACTGCAGCTGTTGGAGGCCCTTCTGCAAAGTTTAGGGGTGAAGATAGAAATAGATAGATGGTGTGTATAGGATTTTCCCACAGCACATCTAGGTCTCTTACTTGTTCATTCTTCACTTGTTCATTCTTTGGTCTGGTATTGAAAAATAGATTCTTTAAAAGCTTGTATGAAGGAAGGCTGAAATGTGAGTTCTATCAAGATCAGTTCTATCTTGCACCTGAAATTTACTGGTGTGCCTGACTGATTTGCGGTGCATAGTCGGAAAATGTAAATGTTTTGAATTGTTCATGAGATAGAGCACTTGTCCTACTATGTAAGTAAATATTTCAGTAGATCAAAGTTTTTATGTGAAAAAAGTTAGTTAGAAATCTCATTAATCAATTTTTATCGCTCTAGTGCAAAGGAGGTTAAATCGAAGATCATAGAAATATCGTAAAAGAAATTAAGTAATGTAAATCAAGATAATTCATGGTTCCTATCTGCCTTTCTGGTTCTGATTATAAAGACGAATACATGCTTTCTCCTGGTTGAATTGAGAATAAACGTAATGGGGGTGGTGTTAAAGATTGGCATGGTCTGTATCTGACACTTTTGAGTGGGTGATGCAGACCCCAACAGACTTGTTTTGCTCCGCGCACGGTTATTTTGGTGTATTTTTACAATGACAAACTGAATTTTGTAATTTGTTCTAGTACTTCCGTATTTTTAAGGGGTTAAGTCAAATTAACAAAATTAACTTAGGAGAAAGTAACATGTTAAAAATAGGATCGTTCCCATGTATTTTACAGGTTTTGTTAGCGTAAAGGTGTCTTAGCAGATAAGCAGACAAGAAACTTCCTTAAAGAACTTTGCAGAAAGTCAGAATATGGTGGTGGAATTCGTTTGGTTTTTTCCCTCTGTTGTGAATTAATATAAAAAGCAGGGGGGGAGGTGGTTGTTTGGGGTTTTTTTTCCTATATGCTAATGTTGTCTTCTAAATCAGTTTAGGAAAAAAAATCCTAAATCTGAGCTTAACAGAAGTAAGGGGAGATGGCTTACGGGTTTCATCTTAAACACCTGTATTATTGTAACACTGGAAACTTTCTTCCGGAGAGTTCATCTTGATAGATGAACTAGGTAACCCAAAAGACCACACTCTTTCTTTTTCCAACAATTTCAGGTGTTCGTTTGGGGTTCAAAATAATTTTCTTTATGGAAAGCTTCTTTTCAATGGCTGTAACATTTATGGATGACTTTTCAAAGATGCATACTTGTTGGAAACAAAGCTGTTGATAAACACTGTTGGGGAAAAGATAGAGATGGTAGAACTATTCGTACAAATATCCTGCAACACAAAAAGGGGATTTGTGACTCTTCTTGGTGACTTGTGCTATTGATAACTGCTAATCGGGTAATTGCTATAGTGCAAACACTATTTTTTCTTTGCCTGTTGAACTCTTTTTATACCAGTTAAGCCTAATAATAAGGAAAGAGTTCTGTAGTTCAGACATTTCAAAGCGTTTAAATGGAGACTGTGCCTTTATCTTTTAAATTCTTTTTACTTTGTTTTTATCAGGCAAAGCTACATCCTCTTCCAATCCTGGTAGCCCAGCGCCGGATTGGTACAAAGATTTTGTCACTGATGCAGATGCTGAAGTGTTGGAACACTCTGGGAAAATGGTGCTTCTCTTTGAAATTCTTCGAATGGCAGAGGAGCTTGGAGACAAAGTGTAAGACAGCTCCAGAAATGTTTTTAATGACCTTATGAATATGTTAGTCTGACAGTGTTCTTCATTCAGTCTTCATAAAGCTGTAGCTCAGTTTTCTGTAGCAAATGTGCATGCTACATTCATTTTTTTATCAGTGAGTTTTCGCATATGTGCATGTACTCCACCAAAGTCTTTCTCTGTGTCTGGAAAGGCTGTTTGTTTCAGAGGTAGTATCAGAGTGAGTGAGGAGGGAAGAAAAGTAAAGCGCTACAATAATTAACCTCAGAGGTGATTTTCGTGTTTCTCTGTTACTGTTTTCAGCCTAGTGTTTAGCCAGTCCCTAATATCTCTGGATTTGATAGAAGATTTTCTGGAGCTGGCCAACAGGGAGAAAACTGACAAAGAGAAGCCTCCTATTTATAAAGGTGAGGTCACCTTGAACAATTGCAAAGCTAATAACTCTTTTACGAGTCTCTATTCAGTCCAGAGGGAATGGATTTGAAATAATTGTTTTCATTAGAAGTATTTTATGCTCTGTACTGTTCCTGAAGTTGGCAGGATTATTGGTCTCCTCTGCAGGTGGTCTCTGCTATCCCGTTACGGACTCTTGCTTCTGATTTCATTCTGTATCATCTGTACTTAATATAGCCTAAGGAGATTAAATGTTCACCGTCTGAAAGGAGAGAAGGCATTTTGTTAAATTCTGTACAACAGTGATGTTGTATGCTGATGCATGGCAAATTCTGATCCATCCTACTAGGAGAGAGATAATGAAAGAAGATGAGACTACTTTAAAACATTGCGTAGAACGTGCAAAATGTGCATTTAGGCTTTATATGTACTGCAGTAGAAGGTTTTATTTTCATAAGGGAGCAAAGTGTTGAATTAATAACTATCCTAGTGATGCTCAAATGGTGAGGAATTTCTCACTAGCCAGACAGGTCCTCTGCGTAGGATGTTTCTTACCTTTACTCTGTGAGATCCTCCTAGAGCTCCTGATGATGCAGTTCATCTTTATGTGAAGTTTCACTTACCAGTACATGTTGATTGAAGAATTCCTTTGAATCTGCCGTTCCTTTCAGATACCTTATTTCTAAGCGTAAATGTGTTGAACAATTGCATAGTAGAAATGTGGCTTAGTCATACCAACACCATAGTTAGATGAAGATCTCCGGTATATCTTTCTCACAGATTTATTCTTTCTGGCTGTTGCTTCCTTAGCTTCTGAACATTTGTCATCTTCTGATGTTACAAGTTGTATTTTATGGAGTTTGTGCCTTTAGTCTGAGATAATCTTTTAAGGGGTGGGGTTTTTTTTCACTTGTGGTAGTTCTTTTGGTAAGCAGTCAGACTGTGTATCATAGCAAGACTCACCATGGAGAGACCTTCCTGACATAACTCAACTATCTGTTTCTCTTAATTGATTGTATTGAGCAGTGCTGGCTCCTAAAAAAGATATTTGCTTTATAATTGACAGGACAGTGGGGTTCATTTTGTGTACATATACCTTGATGGCCAAAGAACATGAAAGGTTACTTGGGAATTGGGGAGAGAAGAAAATCTTCTGTCAGCTGTAATTGTGGTTTTTTTCCCCCATCTGGCAAGAAGTAGCCATAACTCACAGGGTAATCAACCTCAAAAAGATTTTTCTGAATTTTAGTTCCGAAATGATTAGACCTTGACTTTTGGAATCTCCTTTTGGGTATTTACTTATGAATGCTATTTGTATGGGAGAGACTTCCTTACACTAATTGTGTAACATGAAACTACACAGATCAATTAGAAAAGTACGGTTAGTACCATAATGCCTAAGGATTAGATGTAGTTACTTTTTAAAACTAACTTTGGGTCCAAGTTAAGGCCTATCTCTGCAAATGTGTATATGCAACTAGAAACAGTGAAAGATAAGAGGAATGACCCCCAAAAAAGCTCAGGTCTTTTCAAATACTTCAATTAAAATTTAACCTTGGAACATAATTTGATTATAAATTCTTATCTTTAAATTCCAATCTGTATAAAACTGCTTTGAAGAGTTTCATTTAATATCAGTTGATCTTTTTCTAAAAAAATAACAAAACCTTAAGAACTGGATAGTGATAGATGCTGGATACTTTTTGCAAGGTAAAATGATATCAACAACATTTTTTCTATTTTTGAATCATTTTAGACAAAATTGGTTTAGGGTTTGTAGGAACTCTTGCAGGCTTGTGGATAATCACTGTCACCACAAATGCAATTGCTATTATTTTCTGTCATGTTACGTATTTCATATTTTGTTTTGCAAGCTTCACTACATAATTTTCAAGGCATGCCTGTGGCAAGCCACCTGTATTCTCCAAAAATGTTGTCTGTCTCAAATAACCTACAGTCTTCTCCCATTGTTTTAAAATTTCAAAGAATAGTATATTTTATGGTCCGTATTTGTTCTTTTACTATTTAGAGAGCTGTATATATCCAGTAGTATCAGTCTGGTTACTTATGCAATCAGCATTTTAATAATTTGACTGTTACATTTATAGGTGAAGGAAAATGGTTCAGAAATATTGATTACTATCGCTTAGATGGTTCAACGACAGCTCAGTCAAGAAAGAAATGGGCTGAAGAATTTAATGATGAAACTAATGTGAGGTGAGATCTCTTCTGATATGTATGCTTAATTTTCCCCCTTCTTTTTCTTTTGTTTCCTGTTTCTTTGTTACTTGTATTAGCTTAATGACCTCTTAAGGCTAGGCCAATAAATATCACAGTGTTGTCAGGTGCAGAACTTGCACAAAATACGTGCAACAGAATAGGTTTCTGGCTTTCTGAGATTACTCCCATTTGTACTGATTGATACTTGTTCAGTGTTTCCTTGCTATTTTCATTCTTGTTTAGATTGTAAGCAATTTGTATCAGAGACGGTCTTTTTATTACAATTACTTAAAAGGATATAAGGACCTAGGAAGGTCAGAGCCCTGTGGGGTCTGGCCAGGAGACAGCAGTTGCTTGCCCAGTCAGAAGCATATAGCTCTCTTCGCAGTCCCCAGAATTGTCTCCCAGCCATCCTCTGTTCCTGCAAGATGGGACTTTCAAGTCTGATTTGGGTAGGTAGATAGATACAAACTTGTACAAGTTTAATGAAGTTAAGGAGCTTCACCTTCGTAGGTCTGTTTAAAAAAATAAAGTACATAGTTATGTTACATTTATAATGTACAGAAAATCTTAAAAAAAAAAAAAAAAAGTTAAACAGAACAAAGTAAACTAATTCAGTGTTAATACTCTTAAATAGTTTATTCTGTCAGGTATTTGTCGGGAGCTTACTTTAAGTTGAACCTGACTGAGATGGTACTCAATAAAAGCAGATACATCAAAGAGACAGTGTCATTCTAGAGTTACCCTGAAAGTTTGCTAGCCAGGAAAGAGTTTTCATAGCATGGGATATGCCTGTTTAAAATTATGGTTTAATTTGATATAACTAATTTTATTAGAGTTTGAAAATGCAAAACCAAAAATTTTTTCTTACCCACCAGTTTTTATTAACAGTTGGTTTACAAAAGGCCCTGATCTGTAATTCTGGGAGTGTGTGTTTTGCTAAAAGTGTTGTCCTTATAAAATCTGCATCTGTTTTATGGTTAATACAGTATTTTAATGAAGTTTTTGAGTTATTTTGGTGTATGAACAACTCCATAGTAACATAGCAACATGGGAACAACCGTTGTTTTCCAAAATATTAACATTTTTCACTTTCTCTCTGTTCCAGAGGCCGCTTGTTTATTATATCCACTAAAGCAGGTTCCCTCGGAATTAATCTTGTGGCTGCTAATAGAGTAATCATCTTTGATGCTTCTTGGAACCCATCATATGACATCCAGAGTATTTTCAGGGTTTACCGCTTTGGGCAGAACAAACCTGTGTTTGTGTACAGGTTTTTGGCTCAGGTAAGTTTCTGTCTGATATTCTTGTGATATTCTGGTCCTGCAGTCAAATTTGTAAACTAACTATTTGGACTGTAACAGTTAGGACTTGTGTGAAATCTGTAGTAGTCCATGTTCCTCCCAGCCCTACTCTGATAGCAGTATTTGGCCACTGAAAAAGCGCTTGAAGGAAAGATTGGTAAAATAACAACTGAAATTATTTCCTGTTAAGCCCATCTTGTCTGACACTTTGTGTAACACAAATTCTGGAATTGTAGCAGCGATTCATGCATCCAGACTCAGAATAGTGTTCTCAGGTTTTTTAATTTTAACACCACTAAAAATTCTTAATTGAATGGACTGCATGCAGGATGGGTTTTGTTAGGCAATAGGCTTGTTCAGGGTAGCTGTCTTTTACAGACCCCTGGTCTGTGGGCCCCTGACAGTCCAACTGGAATGAAAACACAGCGGGCTAAAGAATTTTTTATAAAAAGGCATCCAGTCATGATATGAAAACTTGTATCGCACCCTACGGATGTTAAAGATGTGAAATGATTCTGATGGTCACTGATCTGTGCTTTTTTAAAGTGTAATGCTGTTGTTTCTGTTAGGAAGTACCTTGCTTCATCTTCTAGTTCTTCAGGTGTTACAGAGTAGACTGAAGACCTTTTCCCAGTAACAGTACTTAACTCTTGATCAAGTCACTATTTATGTGCCAACTTAAATAGATTACTTTTTGTAACACGTTACTGTCAGACATGTTTTTTTTTCTTCAGGCTTCAGTCTATTTTTGTAGTTTTCTATGTGCACGTTTGAACTGTTGATACCCTTTTAAAATTACGATGTTGAGAACAGGCTGTGCTGTTCTCATACTTATAAGTCATAATCTTTTTTTTTTTTTAAAAATCAATTTTCCTTTTTTTCATGAAGGATCTGATTTTTCATACACAGCTGTGATGAATTAGACTTGACTGCTTCCCTTCCCCTCTCCTTTCCACCGCAGTGATGTGGTATCTGTTTTCCTTTTTTACAGACTGCTCAAAGCAGCAAAATAGGTACACGCTGTGGAAATTGCAATATTTTTTTTGTCATAATTGTACTTTGGGGAATTGAAGTAAAAATGGATCTCTTCAAAACGCTACTGAAAAAATACATTTCTTACTCTAGTCAATAGCTAGATGACATCTGTCACATACACAATTCATATTGCTTTGTGTTTGCTTCCAGGAAGTGGTTTGGTTTTTTTAGTTCTCAGCACACAGTGTTTACAGGTAGATTTGTAGATATGAGATCAAAGAAATGAGGAAAATAGAGCACTGTTATCTTGTTGTTCTAGCTCTTTTCTATTTATTAAATTTTTTTCCCTGTATGACAAGAAGGTCCAGTGTTTGTATGAAAGTGAATGTCTTCATTTTTTAGGGAACGATGGAAGATAAGATCTATGATCGTCAGGTAACAAAGCAGTCATTGTCTTTCCGGGTTGTCGACCAACAGCAAGTTGAACGTCATTTTACTATGAATGAACTTACAGAGCTGTACACTTTTGAGCCAGATTTGCTGGATGATCCTAATTCAGAAAAGAAAAAGAAGAGAGATACACCAATGTTGCCAAAAGTAAGCTGATGCACATCACTAGGAATTACATCCTATAAAAATAACTTACATCTTTTTAAAGACATGGGGTGTTTGATCCTGGAAGGAGAAGACTGCTGTATTTCACTTTAGAACGGTATTTTTCAATTTGAATGGAGGTGAATAGCAGGTAACACAATAAAACGTGATTAATATAACAGATCATAGAATCATAGAATGGCTTGGGCTGGAAGGGACCATCAAAGGTCATCAAGTCCAACCCCCCTGCGGTGAGC
>JAVKLA010000039.1:3311824-3345545 GCA_034782735.1 Sagittarius serpentarius | reverse complement strand
TCCAGCAGATGTCGGGGTGGTTGAAATCCCCCAGCAGGACGAGAGCCTGCGAGCGCGACGCCTCCCGTAGCTGGAGTTAGAAGGCTTCGTCAAGAGGCTCCCCTTGATCGGGCGGTCTGTAGTAGACGCCAACCACAAGGCTCCCTCTGTTACCTTGGTCTCTGATCCTTACCCATAAGCTTTCAACGTGGTCGTGGCTATTCTTCAGAGCCAGCTCTTCACACTGCATCCATCTCTTCACATAGAGGGCAACGCCTCCACCCCTCCTTCCCCGCCTGTCCCTTCTGAACTGCCTGTAGCCATCGATAGCCACACTCCAGTCGTGGGATTCATCCCACCAAGTTTCAGTGATGGCAACTAGGTCATAGCTTTCTAGCAGCATGGTGGCTTCCAGCTCCTCCTGTTTATTGCCCATGCTGTGTGCATTGGTAAAGATGCACTTGAGCCGGGCTATCGATTCCACCCCCGACACCGACACGCCTCCCCTAGGCTCATCTCCAGTGAGCCTAGTCTTATCCCCTCCCCCCTTCAAACCTAGTTTGAAGCCCTCTCGATGAGCCCTGCCGGCTCATGGACGAAGATCCTTTTCCCCTTTTGAGAGAGCCGGACACCATCATTGAAGGAAAATTCATTATCTAGCTCATTATACCATCTGTATAATGAATTTCCCTTCAATGTAATTGACAGTATAAGAAAAAAGATATTCAGTTAAAAGACAAAAATTTTAAATCAGAACAAACAAAAATACTTTTTCACACAATTTGAATGAATAGAAGTTTTACTGTATGAAACCGAAGCCAAGATTCTTATTAACATCTAAGTGGGTGCTGGTGATACCTAGCATTACCTCAGTTCGTGGTAACGAATCTGTGAGGTGATGATACTGTACTTCCAGGTCTGGTTTTTGTCTACCTAGGTAAGACTTCGTAAGAGGCAAATTAATCCATGCTCTCCTTTGCCAACCCTTTTTGGGTTTTAGTTCCTTGTTTAATTCTTCTTGTAGGGACCATTAATAGAGATATGGTAGAGATAGGGGGAAAAGTTGCACTTACTTACTGTTTAAGTGAGGAAAATTGGACAAGCTAAGATTTTCGTAAGCTATTTTTAGTGTTGCCAGTACTAGCAGAGACCAGTGATGTTTTTGTAGACAATCATTTTCACAGCTTAGTGAGAATGCTGATATTCTGTACTCTGAGATAGTATGAAGTAGTGATGTCAGACCTTTTTCCGACTTCTTGCTTAATGAACTTTTAAGATCACAATAGTTTGCTTTCACTGAGGCCTGCCTAAATCTATTTGTAATGGATGTGGCATGTCTAGTAGTGGTTTATTGTCACTGCTCTACGTAGTAGAGGTTCACTATTCTGTGTGATACTTAGGGAACGGAAACATTTACTACCCAAATTTAAAAATAAAAAATAGAACTTTTTACAGTCAGGCAGAAGTAAACTTCAGGGGAAAGAAATAACTAGTTCAGTTATTTTATTCTTTTTTTTCCAAGTCAGTTTGTATTTAAGCTTAGGCTAAGGTTTTGTACTTTGTCTAATTTATATTCTTTGTGTATGTGGTCTGCTAAAGACTAATTCATTGTTAAGCTGTTACGGAATTACCTTTGCATCTTACCAGGTGAATAGCTAATAAACAGTAACTCGTAAATGTGTAGCCCATAGTTAGTTAGTTAACTGGATAAATTTCTGAGTTACTACTATGTTTAGGTCATTCTACAGTGTCTGGGTGTGGGGAGGGTTTGTAAATCTGTTAATTTCCAAGGAAAAATGGTGTGTTTTCCATTCCAGACTATCTAGACCACTACAATGTAACGAATTGTGGTTAGGCGTCACATTGGCATTCTTAACAGTTAAGCCATTCTCTGAAACAGTCTATTAGACCACCTACAGTGTCGGTGCAGCTGCCAGGGGATTTAGGAAGTGTTAGCCATATAAGTGTTAGTCACTGTTACACATGCATTTTAAAACCCTTGAAAACAAACTTTAATGACTGTATCTAAGCTCTTTTTATTGCAGTGTTTCTCACTGTAAGCAGCAAGTTGTAGATAACTGAAAATTTTATTCTACCTTTTTACTATGTTGTACATTTTTATTTTGGCAAATTCATTTTTTTTACCACCTAACACATCTTCCTTTAGGTTGTAATTAATAGTATTTATTTTATCTTTTTTACATTCTTAGTTCTTTTATGCCATATACATTTATGCTTCCACAAACTCGCAGCTAATGCATCACCATTTGCTGCTGCTGCTACTTATTTTTAAGAAAATAAAAACAGGTTGAAATCCTATGAAGGAACTGAGTATTACTCAAAGCATTGATCAATCCAGTGCAATAATTATATTTTGGAAGTTACTTGTTTTCTTTTACAGTAATAAATCAATTAATGAATGAAGTATAATGTAAAAGAGAGGGTTTATAAATTCCAAATTTATTTTATCATTCGGTTTAAAGTATTAAGTTCCATATTGGTTCCCTTTCAACCATCAGCATAACGTTTGTGTAAGTTAAGTTGAATACAAGCTTTTAACCAAGTCCCTGGCTGTAAATGAGCAAATCTGTGTACTGGAATTCTCTGTGGTTTTTTCATGGTTTTAGCAAATGATACTAAATGGAATTTCGTCCTTTTAAAGATGTGCATTTTAGTACATATTGTGTGCAAATTTCTAATCCCTTTTTTTATTCGTTGGTTGAAAAGGCTACAAATCGTCAGGTAGATCAGTCTTATTTTAGCAGTTTCTGTGTTTATTTGTTTGAAAGCAGGGCTTTGCATTCCTGATAGCCTCCCAGAATATGGGAAGCTAGCCATTAACCCCCAAATATCCTTTTCCTTTCTTTGTCCCCCTGAATTAGTCTTGGTAGCAAGGAAGAACCGTGCTGGATGCTGAGTTCCCTCAGCTCCGGCAGAAGCTGGGAGTTGAGAGCATCGTAGGAAGTACGTAACTCCCGATGCACGTTGTCAACTGGTTGGCCAGGTAGCCTGTGGCTTGCGTGGTAGCTGGTGTTTTCATGTGTTGTTGGTGTATAGTTGTGGTGAAAACATCTTCAAAATGTTCGAGGCGGGGCGGGGGATGTGTTTCTAGGAGCGCTAATAAAAATCGGTAGCTGTCATCATGTGAAGTATTGCTTGCAGTCTGGGCTTTGGGCAGGGAGTCTGAGAGTAGGAGTGAAGTCTGTCCTGTAAGGCCATCAAGTACGCCCGAGTGGTGAGTTACCAGGAATGAATCCTGGGTAGCTCAGCCAAGGGAAAATGCCAAGCAAATAGTTACGTTTAGGGTGACTTCTCTGCTGATTTGGCACTGACCTACCTTGCCTGGATGAGTAGTGCTTAGCGCCAAGGTAGTAAACTGTCACAAAGGAATTTATATTGGAGAACTCTGCTTCATTGGGTACGTACGTTTACTGTTTTGATGGTCCCACTTTTTAAAATTATTTTTAGCTGCATTTGTCTTCCTCGTGAAGCTCAGCTGATTGGGATATTTTATTTTCATTTTATCCACAATTAGGTTTTTGCTTTGCACATAAAACTGAGCTAGGCCAGTAGCTGCAGTGACTCCTTCCTTGATTCCTGTGATCTGTTTAATTGAATTGTGGCTCCTGCCTTATTTATAATATTCTAAGTTTAACTTTTATGTTTTATTTTCTATTCTGTCTTTTTTTGGTCTATCCAGTTCTCTAAAATACTACATAAACAATCAAAAGTGAGTATCAGCTGTGGGAAATACTGCGCAAGATCATTCATTCAGAAAGTTAACTGTTCCTTATTTCAGTGTCGGTTTAGCAGAGGTGCATGATTTAGCTTTATAATTATAAAACTTCTTAACAATTAAATGAATTTAACAACACACTTGTAGCATTTCTGTAAAGAAGTTGATTAAAAAGACTGCTGATATGCTTACAAAAACATTTTATTGTAACATCGATTAATTACACAGCATTTGGAGATGAAAATTTTCTTTAAGATCATGTTGCGTGATATTCCGATGCTCTGTTCGTGGTAAGTTCAGCACACCCAGCCTGATCTCTGCAGCTCTCAGCTGGGAACAAAGGCCACTAAAACTTTACCTGTATTGCTCTTCCATCGTTGAGCTGTCTGCCCCTTGCTTAGAAAGACTGAGCTGTTCCTTTATAATTACCAGCAAAGCAAAATAGGCATTTAGGCTAAAAGAAGGCTTTAGTTCCATCTTCTACAGGTTTTGTGTATAATTGCCTCTCTTTGTCTTCAGGCCTCTTTTCCATCTTCAAAGCATAATCTGTTGAACAGTGTTATCACTGTGTAATTTTACTGTTGTGCAGAGACCGTAAGGTCAGGGATTACCTTTGTAATCCTTAGCATTGGTGTGAAATGCACAGTAAAAACACGTAAATATACTAAAAGTGTCAAGTGGAGATAGAGCGAGGCTCTGAAGGGACAGATTCCTCGGAACATGGGTACAAAGATGTTTGAAAATACACTTTTTAGAACTGACCCCTTCCAAGCATGCTTTTCAGAGGGAATTCTGAAGAGGAATTAGGAGAAATGTTTTCCATCTTTTCTCCAGCCATCTAAGCATGAATGTGGAAAAACCTGGAAGCATAATAGGTTTTCTGCTGGATGTCTGCTAAGTCAGAGAACTTCTTGACTTCAGTGACACCCCGCAGTAGGAAAGTTCTTTAGGTATGCAGCCAGGAATCGTGTGTGTTGAGGAGTGATTCAGAGCTGAGCGTTAGGGGCGTTCTTGTAACTCCTAGTTTTAACACACTTACCAGCTTCTTTGATCCAAGAAAAAAATGTCTTTTAATTCTTTTGCTTTTAGTGGGTTAGTAGAATTCATTCTATATTGTCTTAAAAGTCAGAAGTAAAGCTGTTATGTGAGTGAAGAAACAAATACTACTTGAATTTTAAAATATATCCTTGAGAATTTTGTTCTTGCAATAATCCAAGTTTCAAAGACTGGTTTTCTTAGAAAGCCTTGTTGGGGGTCGTGGGGAAGATGTTGAATGTTGCTATTTCATATTAAAAAAACACACCACAGATGTGCAGCGTGTAGTTTTCCTGGAAGCTTATCAAAGTTTCATGTCAAGTTTTAATTTTAGCAGCAGTTTTCTGCCCTTTGTGGTCTGAACAAGACCTTCAGGTTGCCGAGGAGTGCTGAGGAGCCAGTGTGTACAGTTCTCAGGGGAAAATGCCTGTTGCACTACAACCGTAACTTCATAGTGCCATTTCTCTGCCCTTACCCCTCTGAAACAGCTTCTACATCTTGAACAATGTAAATATTTGGTTTTAACAGAATATTTTTATGAAAGTTGTTCACAGGAATTATTAGATTAGTCTTGACTTCCACTGCTTGATTTCATTCATCCGCTATCCCTGCAGAGGTGAAAAGGACTACTTTAGAAATTCAGGCCAAAAAAAGGTGTAACAGGTGTCTTAAGACTGAGTAATCACTCAGTCAAATTTGTTGTATATAAGTATAGAAATAATTACTGTATATAGACCATGAGCTTTATGCAGATGTAGTGACTCATTATCTAACGCAGACTAAAGGCATAAGCAGGTTTTGTTATTATTTCTGTAGAGCAGCAGTTCGAAAGGAGAAGATGGTGTAAAGTGAGAAAATTCTGTTTAATGTATTATGGTTGTGTTTTGGGTGTTACGTTTTACTTTGCTCTGAATTTAATAGTGGATCAGGAGTCTTTTTTTTTTTTTTTTTAAATCAATGTGATTTATGACTGGGCTATTGTTTTGGGTTTTTTTTTAAAGTAGGTTCTCACAGACGCTTTTAACACTCGGCTCCCGAAGGACTCTATACTGGAGTAGATTAGGCTGATACGTAGCTAATGGGAAAAAGTTTTTTTCACCACAGATACTGACAGCCCGACTCAGTGGTAAGTGCAGTACTTGCGGCTTACCTTGGCCAGTGCAATACGTATTTCGGAGCAGTGTATGTGAGGTAGGAGCTGGACAAAGGCAAAACGGGGGGCACTGTGTGTCCCTCGGAGCTGGCACTATTGCACCCTCGGTTCCTTGCTTATTCTTCCGGAGATCAGTGTGTTCAGTGGATTAGAGTCGCAGTCACATTTTTACGTGAAATGAAAACTTGGCTTAGTTGAGGTCATGTAATGCAGATTGGAAAGGCAGAATAAAATAATAGTTCAGATTCAGTTGGATATAGTATATCATTATTTTATACTACCTCAGGACATGGCCAGGGCATGTGTTTTACTGTAGTTCCATACTAGGGGACAATTTAATGAATTCTGGAAGGCTGTTGATGTCAGAAGAATTCGCTGCTCATTTAAATTTTCTTTTATTTTTAACCTTGTTATTAATTGTTCAGTTGGTTGAGAAAAACTTGTTTATGAATTACAACATAACTCACATTCCTTCGTGGAAGATTTCCTTTCTAATACATTAATCTCTCCATAGCATTTAATTTACATCAGGGTTTTAAAAAGACAAACCTTTTTTTTTAAATTCAGAACCTTTTTTCAGTATCTCTTCATTTTTTCATTCATCAACAGGATTTCATCTCAAAGCTTATAAACCAATTGATAATCATTGTTCTATCAACAAGCTAAACAATTGAAAAGGAATACTTACTCTAATGATCTTTTGTGTGTGTGTAAGGTGAATTTACTAATTTTTTCATTGTAAAATTAAACTAAATGGCAGTACCTTCCATATCCCGGTTTTCAAGCTCCATCATTAAAGTTAATGCAGAATAAAGTTTAGACAAAGAAAAGCAAACACACAGTTGGATGTAATTTAAACCACATTTTGAAGACTCTGTTGGCTAAGTGAGTGTGGATTATATTCCGGTATTGTTTTCAATAATAGCGTTACCATGGAAGTTAATGCATATGCATGTCCAGGAACCCTCCACACGCTGATGTACAGCTACGGTATGCTGAGAGCGCTTTAATTGGGATAGCTTACTTTTGTAATAGCTTCTTGACTTCTTCATTCACTTCCTCTAGATGTTTTCATCATATCCTGTCATTGCATCTTTTTTCTCTCTCTGCCTTCTCTCCCACCACCCCAAAAATACCATAATTTGTTCCTTGTGCCCATTAGTCACGCAGATATTACATTGAATATTTTGTTGTGGAGCTGGCGACGAAAGCATTGATTCAGATTGAGGGAGACCAGATAGTAGAAGGATGAAACGAAGACTAGCTTACATAATTGGTTAACGTAATTGAGTTTTAAACACACGCAGAAACAAACAGCTTTCTGTAGCTATTGTGACAAAACCACTGGTCAGGACTTCCACATGCAGTTCCCAGTGTTGTTGCAAAAATCTGTTTGCTTGTGGGTACAAGTCATTCTTTCCAGCCGTTGTTCTATCTAGATTATAAAATGTCAGGGTGGGACGGTTTATATTCCTGTTTTCACAGACGCCTGGCAGAATAAGGGCACGATGTGGAGTGGGTCTGTAGGTATTCATATAATTCTACTGCAAAAAGTGTATTCGGTGTATTCACTGTGATTCATTTCAGGAGTGGTCCAAAAGTTCAATGAGATAATGTTTTTGTATTATGAATCTTAGACTGAATGCTGAGCTATATTGGAGCTTTCTTTTATATATTTACATTTATATATAAAAAACAGATATATGTATACAAAATGTTGGTATGCCTGTGAACAAAACCTTCTCAATAGTTTGTCGTTATAAAGGACATTATAAATATTTTGGTTAACCTTGAAAGCAATTAAGCATTAGGGGTTTTGTGGAATACAGAGGTCTAAATTGCAACCTGCTGATCAAATGCAGTTCGTAACAGTGATTTGACCTTTCTTAGTCCACGTGGGTGGGGGACTGTGTATCTCGGCATGTATCCTAACAGTTTTAAGAAAGCAGCCTTTTCTGTTGAATGCTGATGGACAGTTGATGGACCAAAGTACTACTTAGTGTTTTAAATCTAGTAGAGTGCTCTTCATGTATTATAGATGCAGATTATTGATCGGTCTCTCGGATATCCAGCCTAAGCAAAGGAAAAATCATTGAGCACGTTCCATTCTTTTTAGGTTCTTAAACTGCATTTATTGTTGTGGAATCTGAGTGCATTCCTGTGGTTCATTAAGTGATTGGACTGTCATCTCTGTAACAGATTGTTAATCCATTACCCTCCCTCTGAGGAAAATTGTACTATTAAATTATTTTTTAATTTTGTTTCGCTGTGAAGTGCTGTGAGCCGCTATTTGTGAAACTGGATCAAAGCAGTAAGTTAGGCATGCAAGAAGAGTAAATATAGTAGAGCTACTGAGTGACTTCTCATTTTATCGTCTCTTCATTTGAAAAGGATACAATTCTGGCAGAATTGCTTCAAATCAATAAAGAGTATATAGTTGGATATCACGAACATGACTCACTCCTGGACCATAAGGAAGAAGAGGAACTCACTGAAGAAGAAAGGAAGGCAGCGTGGGCAGAATATGAAGCAGAAAAGAAGGTAAAGCTATCTAATCAGGTTTACATATATGAAAATAACCTTTCCAGACTGAAGTACCACTTACCTTTTCAGTTTGTTTTGGGGAAATTAATTTTCTTACAGGCCAAGAAATGGATATGTAAAGCAAATTTTGACATATGAAAAATGGAGATACTGTGTCTTGTTTGCTCTGTTGATGCTGGTCTTTTGTGTGTATTTTCTTTGTTACTTTAATTTAAAAATTACTTGTTCCTTTTGCACACACATTTTTTTCTATTTCACAATAAAACTCAACTGGTGTCCTGTGTAATACCTCTCTTTTGCCCTTTGAGGGAAATTTCTGGCTCCATTAAAGGTATACAGTTGATTTCAGAATTTTTTGCCACAATCCCGCAAACATACAAGCATCTTCCAGAAAGGATCTGAAAGCTTGCTTTTTTTCCTGTTATTCCCTGTGTCTTGTTTATTTGATGTTTAAGCAGGTGGTAGAATGAAGAAAATTGCGAATTGGCTACAGGTTTGGGATTTTTTTTACCGCAAAAGGAGTATGATAAGTTGGTGTAACTGGAGTCTTAATAGCAGAAAATTCCTGGAAAGGCAAAGTTTGGTATTCAGATTTGATCAGTAATCTGAAAGTACAAAAAGTGGATGTATAAATTGCCACTGACCATCGTGAGTGAACAAATGACAAATGAAATGGAGTACTGGGAGAAGCTTTTGTGAGGGAGTAGAAATAGGAAGATATAATACAGTAAGCACGGAAATTGCCCTATGAGAAATCCGTATGGGAGATGAGCTTTATATTCCTGCTAGTAAATTACGCATTTCACGTCTTCAGAATTTGATTACAGTCAGGTCAAACTCAACAGTAAGTAGTGGGTTTGCAATATAAAAAAATGCATCTTAATTTAAGAAAGTCTTCGTCTTTTTTTTTTTTTTTTCCCCCTTAGTATACCAAATAATTGTAATTAAGCTAAACTCCCATATTACTCAAGACTAGAACTTAGGTTCCTCTGTGATTAAAATGTCCTGAATTGAGGTTTGGAAAGGATCTTCAGTTTGCTGAGATAGGTTGGCGTTCATGTGCAATGTACAGTGCTTGTAGTCTTCTCTGAGGGCTGATTTGTCTGCATATGGTATTTCATAGGTTATTATAGAAGACCATGAATTCTCAGAGTTACTAAATATAAGTGCATTTTGTGTTTTTAAGGGCTTGACTATGCGTTTCAACATGCCAACTGGGACCAGTATGCTTCCTACAAATTTCAACTCTCAAACACCGTATATTCCCTTCAATTTGGGTGCTCTGTCAGCAATGAGTAATCAACAACTGGAGGTAAGTAGCAATCCAAGTAGCGTAACGTGTCTGTGTTGCTGGAAGCGTGCATGGTTTTTTCTGTCACAAATAACGGATAATGTTATTCCTAAATATCTTGATATTTATGTGATTGTATCCTGTTTTTAATAGGAGTTTTTTATGTATGTGTGTAGCTGTATTGAAGTCTAACTTGTATGCATATGAACCTATACCTGTGTAGTATCTCAGGATTCTGGAGGATTAACTGCGTTCTTTGGAGTCATTAATTACCACATCTAGATGTCTACCTCCATCTGTCTTCTGTCTGAGAAGGAATGGGAGAGGGGAACGCGTGCTCTCTTCCTCAGTCATCTCAGGTCTTGGTTTGCCATCTTAGCTGAAGTAGGTGAGGGCATTTCTTCCTAATAAGGTGCCAGGCTGTAAAGTGCAAGAGTTGAAGCACAGTTGTCTTGTGATACCTCCTACTAGTGTCTGGTGAGGAACTTGTGCTAAAGAATTGAAAACCTCTAACAAAGTGTGCAAATCAGGGGGACCTCTGTTGAATATACTGAGGAATAATACGCAATGTATGCAAGTATTATGCTAAAACAGATCATTAGCGTAATAGATAATATTTTGAGCTCATAGAATGAGTTGAAACTGTAATGTCATTGAAGTACCGTAGAAAATTTGCCTGGGTGGAAGTGTAGCGCTCCTGTGATGATCTGAAAACCTTTGGGTACAAAACCAGTTTTTTATAAGTACAGATTGGCAGATTTATACCTGTTGTTCAGTTACTCTGTGCTGAAATTCAGTTGTGTGGAAGCTTAGAGTCACGGACGTGTGCAAATTGAGAGAAAAAAGGTACACAAGACAAAGACGAAGAAAACTTATAAAAGGTTGGCAAAAAAATGTGTTCTTTGTATCTGTGCTTTATAATTAATTTTCTGGTGTTTTCTCAGGACCTTATTAATCAAGGAAGAGAGAAAGTTGTGGAAGCAACAAACAGCGTAACTGCAGCAAGAATTCAGCCCCTTGAAGACATCATTTCAACCATAGTGAGTGCAATGGATAACTGTAGATTTAGATCAGTAGATGGGAAAATGTTAAATATTATCAGGCAAAGAAATTACCATTGTATATGGTCATTCAGCTAATTAATTGGATTGTTAATTAATATAATTTCCAGTTGGTATTGACCTTTATCCCTGCAGCTTGCAGTAACCTTTAATGGTATCTAGATGACACAGAGCCCTAGCGGACTAGCAGTTTAGATCCGTAATTACTTGCCATGCTCTGAAAATGCTGATTTTCTACAAGTAAGAATAATAATTCTACATAAATAAGATGTATTTCCTGTATCTTGTCCTTATCTGTCTGTCTTGGGCTGCCACATTTCTCACTTGCTTCCAGTAATCTAGAGGTGTATTACCTTAACTAGCAGTTAGAAGGACTAGTAACTCATAGTTCCGATTCTGGTGAAGTATAATTTTGCATTTACTGGAAGTTGGGCTGTGTTTTAACTCTTGATGCAACTCTGAGCATAATGCAAAACCTCAGTTACCGTTACGCTTCTGTTTAAACGACCGGTGCCAAGAAGGTTTTTTTGTTTGTTTTTTCCTTTTCAGTGGAAAGAAAATGTAACACTCACAGAGAGCCAAGTACAGGCCCTGGCACTAAGCAGACAGGCAAGCCAGGAGCTTGATGTCAAGCGCCGAGAAGCCATCTATAACGATGTCCTTACTAAACAACAGATGGTAAAATGCCTAATATTTATTTGACTGACCATGTTTGAACTGGGATGTTGAGTATGGACTTTGCATGTGTGTGTTCATAAACTAGAAGTATATCTTTAAGAACATAAATACATACTTACAGAATGTGCGTTTCAATGGGTCAGGTATTTTCTGGCATTGTGTAACGGTGTATGTGACATAACATCAGAAGGTGATGACTTCTGCAGTGTGTTGGATGGCATTGCTCAGCCTCATCGAAGGAGACTCCATGAGAAGTTTGTTTTTAAAAAAAAAAAAAAAAATACTCGCCAGATTTTTCTGTTGAAGTAGTTTGCTTGAAGGTCATGAGGCTTAAAGAGAAATCTGACTCCCAGAGCTCAGAAAGCAACTAACAAAACACACATCTTGGAAAGTATTGGTAATGGGTTTTTAGCTTAGAATTATTTTGCAAAATCTGAGAGTTGCCCAGATTATGTCAATGGGAAGAGCTTTCTCTTAGGCAAACGAACATTTAGCGACAGTCTGCATGCAGGACTTTCAAAGGGAAGATAAATGGTACCTGACAAATAATGTTGTAACTTACACCTGGGAATAATTTCACAGTATAGTGCCTGTTGCCACAGCAACGTACCTAAACGCATGCAATACAATAGGCAAGTCATTAAGAGAACTTAGCCCTAAATGGTGTTACTAAATGGTTTCTACAGTAATCAGCTTGTGAATACCATCACATTAGTGATGGTGATAACAATGGTGCTTTTTTCCTTCAGCCATGCGATCCCTAACAAATTGATTTTTAACTCTGAACTTGATACTTGCAGCATTGAGACGGGTGGCGCACTTACAACAGCTCTACTTTCCCTTCACAGTTAATCAGTTGCGTTCAGAGGATACTCATGAACAGAAGACTACAGCAGCAGTACAATCAGCAGCAACAGCAGCAGATGTCTTACCAGCAAGCAGCAATGAGTCATCTCATGATGCCAAAGCCTCCAAATTTAATCATGAATCCTTCCAACTACCAACAGATAGATATGAGAGGAATGTATCAGTCAGTGTCTGGTGGTATGCAGCCACCACCATTACAGCGAGCACCACCCCCAATGAGAGGCAAAAATCCAGGGCCTTCCCAAGGGAAATCAATGTGATTTTGCACTAAAAGCCTAAAGGATTGTTAAAATCAGAGAAAGAACTTTTATTTTTTTAGGAATCAATGGCTTAACAGAACTCAACTGTAAAAAAAAAAAAAAAAAAAAGTTTGGTTGGTCCCCTTAAATGCCATGTTCCATATTAGTGTTTCAGCTTTGTTTAAAGAGGACATAATGTTCTCCCTGTTGTCAGTGATGTTGCCTAGAATCTTCTTACATATGTTGAGTACAGGAGATAACAAGTTGTTTTCAGTGAAAACAAGTCCTCCCATAACAGTAGCATCTCCACAGGTTTCCTGTCTGAACTCCTATGCTTGCTTTTAGTAGCTGCGAAGCTGTCATCAAATCTGAGAAGCTTAGGAAGGACTGCAGGTCTGTATGTTTCAGTATACCATATGTGAGTTGTAAACAGCTGAGTTCTTGATTAGAGTTGATTCCTCAAATTATGGAATACTTTTCTGCTTACCCATTTCTTTATATTAGTGGGAATATTGTAACAGAAATAGTCTAGTTGCCTTTTGACTGAGGTCTGGACTCATACTATATCATCTATGCTGAATGAAACAGGAACTGAAAATACTCTTTGAAACAGAATTGAGTGCAATATTCTTAAATACTACTGCTCTGAAACTTCCGAGTCATGCAGTTACATAGAAAGTGTGTATACAGCCTTAAAATAGTGACTTGGGGAAGGGGATTGTTCTTCCCTAGTCTTCTGCCATTTTTTATTTTCAGTTTTATGTGATGGAATAGCAAATGGTGATCTTAGAGTTGGAGGTGTTATTCCTTCACACCCTAATTTACTCTGTGCGGAGTTCGATACAAAGCACATTTCTGTTAACTCCTTAATGCTGGTGCTACTGTCTTTTCCCATTGCCGGCAATGGGAGACAGGCCAAGAAACTTAAATTCCTGGTATTTGGGGGGTTAAAGTAAGTGATGGTGGCCAGGGTCAAACCCTGGTACATAAACAACTTTAAAATGGCAGAACCATTGCTGGTTTAAAATCGATACAAAGAAAGTGCTGTAGCAACTTCCAGAGCTGCCAGAACAGTGAAATAACTTTTCCTCTATTAGGTAAGAGTTTTCATTATGCACTCCTCCCCATTCCCTTTGGTTTGTGTGAAAACATGATTTAGTACACAGAGCTTGATTTTTTTTTTTTTTTTTTTTTTTCCCCTGTTTTGGGTTGTTGTTTGTTTTGTTTTTTTTTTTTTAAATGTAGACCAGAGATAAATTTCTGGTTTATTATATATCATTAGCACTCTCTCTACCCACACTTTTTGTGCTTGTGAAGATCTAATTAAATACCAATAGGGCTTTGCTTTGAATATAGTTTGGTTGATTCTTCCCCCCCCCAAAAAAACCCGTTTATAATCTGGGGGTAAAAGTCAGTGACAGGAACACTTGAGGCAATGGTGTATCGACTACAGAGAACTCTGGAGAAACGAGTGGATGGAGGCGTTTGCTCCAGCTACTGCTGGACTCTTCTGACTTGCTGACGTGAACTAAAATTGGTTTGGTTTCGGGAGAGTTTCTTGCAGGAGTTTGAGTTCTTGCCCTGAATGGACAAGTGGTTTTTGCATCTAAATATGCAAATCTTATGCGATACTTCATTTTGTGATTGAAACTTGGTTTGTGATCTGAACAGAGTTTATGATCTGTTGCAAAACCAGCTAACAAGTTACTGTCTTGGACTCTTTTATTACAAGATACCACAAAAGAACCTCAGTATGTTCTAGTGCTTTGTCAGCTCTACGGTTAAATTTAATTTGGGGGGAGGGGAGCAAAAAGAGACGTATTCACACTAGAAGAAACAAAACGTGAGACTTTGAGACAAACATTTGAAGGCAAATGTACTCTCGGCAACTCTCACCGATATTCCTACGTGTCGTGAATAAGAGAAATACTTTCTACCAAACCTGGGAATGTTCCATGGAGTTTTACAGTAACTCACAGACTTAAATGTGGAAGTTTTAGGCAACATTTAAAGGCACATTTTTTTTCATTCTGGACAAAAGTATGGATAACAGAAGACTAATGCATAAGAAGAAATCTGAGATAAGCATTGAAATAAAACTTTGGACCACTTCGCATACATGTTTCTCACTTGACATTTTAGCTGCATAACAATGTGCTTTGAGTATAACATCAAGCTTTAACAAATATTTAAAGACAGAACATACATCAATAAGGTAATAAAAGGCTCATTTTTATATTTGTTTTAGATGTTTTAACTAGATGAAATGGCTTAAGATGACGAATAAAAATGTTGCTTGTAATACAGTTTTGCCTGCTAAATTCTCCACATTTTGTAACCTGTTTATTCCTTTGGATGTAAAGCGTTTTTGCTTAGTATTGTGATATTGTATATGTTTTGTCCCAGTTGTATAGTAATGTTTCAGTCCATCAACCAGCTTTGGCTGCTGAAATCATACAGCTGTGAAGACTTGCCTTTGTTTCTATTAGATGGCTTTTCAGTTCTGTATTAAATAATCTTAAGTGCTATAGAAAAGGTGTCCCCTCTTCCTATAAGACTGTTTTGTAATATATATAAGGACTGGAAATGTGTTTTTAAAGAGAAGAAGCATTCAAGTATGACGATATACTATCTGTGTTTTCACCATTCAAAGTGCTGTTTAGTAGTTGAAACTTAAACTATTTAATATCTCATTTAATAAAGTGACCAAAATACATCAACGTGCCTTGTGCTACATTCACAATACAGCGTGAACTCCGCAGGGATACAGGCTGAGAACGTGTCTTTTGCGAACTGCGCTACGCTGTGAGTTTAAGCTCTTACTTTTTTTACAGCGAGGTACCCGTTACTGGATGTAGCCCTTCATTTCAGTTAGGGAAAATAGTTGTGGCCCAGGTTTTCAAATTGTATGAATTAATAGTAGCTTCTGCAGCCAATCTGTCTGTTAAAAACAAAGAGCGAGTTACCGCCCAGCAATGATAAATTGTTAAAGAGTGAAGTGAAGTTCTACTTGGTCAAATTGGAATAACCTAGTTGCATAGTTTAAGCTCACAATTGTACTTCTCCCTTTCTTAGTTATTAAATCCCACCTGGCAGGCAAAAAAAACCCCTTTCCTACACAAAAAAAGGGTGTTTTAAATCTGCCCCTACGCTCATTCCCTGTACTTGAAGCTTTTTTTGTGGCTCCTGGGCAGTGCTGCAGCCACGTTACTGCCCTACATGGGTCTGCTCGGGGAGGCACAGCTGGTCTTGCCGGCAGCCGAGAAAGGGCAGATGCTGTGGAAATCGTGTCTGGTGTGAAAATAATCAAATTGTGCTATAAGGGGCAGTGTGGGCAACGTGTTCTTAAATATCCCTGTTAACTTCTAAGTTCTTTAAAAACTGTGATAGAGGGCAGCGGGCGGCTCTTGTGTGTGGCGGAGGCTGGATATCGGCTGTCCGTGTCGGGCTGGGGAGCGTCCTGGGACGAGGCCCCTGTACAAGAGGCCTGCAAGGTGCTCTGACGCTGAACGGCGACGTTTTGGTGCGTCAGGTGTTAAATGCTTACCCTGTGGGATTTTTTTGTCTTTACCTTAAAAGCAGAGCCACTCTGAGCAGGTCAAATAAAAGTAAATTCATCAGTTCAAGCAAAAAGAGTTTTGATGTTGGATGAATTTTCATCATTTATGGAAAGACAAATGTCCTAAACGTTCACAGCTGGAGATGTTTGGAAAAATGCTGGTGTTGCAGTGTCAGCATGTGAACTTCCCTTCCCAGACCTGCGCAGGTGTGGAAAGAACCCCGTGTGCACCCTCTGTGCTGTAGCATATACCCGGGAGGTACGTCTTAGCGTAGAGCGCCGGCAGGACTCCAACGGCGCCTGTCTTTGGGCGAGCTGTGCTGCTGCGAAAGGTCGAGAGCAAGCTGCGGGTTTGGGTCTGGGAGGCGTGCGCCAACCTTCCTCCGGCGATGGCAGGCTGGGCAAAGGGTCTGGCGAAGCTCCCGCTCCGCCGTGTGCGCGCAGGGTGAGTGTTTCATCCTTCCGCGCCTGGCCCTGGCTCGCCTCCGCGCCTGCAGCCGCTGGACGGCGGAGGCGTAGAAAGCCGTTTGTTCACCTGGTCGCAGCTCTTGTACCTGCTGAGCCCGGTGATGAGGGGGCGGGGGGCGGGGGAGGAAGGAGGTGACTAGAGGAGGGTGTTGGGAAAGGGCTGAGGCCAGAAATGGGGATGCTGCCCTGGAGAAGGGCAGGGGGACTCCGGGGGCGGAGGTGGGGTCACCCCTCGGGTCTGTGCTCGACCACTTTCGAGGTCTGATCTCAAATGCCACCTTGGCTTTGGGTTTCATGACTGGTGCGCACAAAAACTATTTGAGATGCTGAGTGTGAAACACTAATTGATAGCTGGGGCGTTAATCGGAGCCTAATCCAGTGGCAGCGGCTACTTTTATAATTCAGTTGCACGACGCGTTTCTCATTTCCATGGGCTCTTGCTGCCGCCCGTTAGCGGCAGCGCAGGCGGGCGCGTGTGCTTGCGCCTCTCGCGTGGTGATGTGCCACGCCCAGTCACAGGCATCTCGGTGCTAAATACTTTCTGGTACGGTGAGGGAAGAGCCCGAGACTCCCTGGTGGAGCTGGCTTTGCAGGTCTCTTACTCAAACCCAGCCAGCGCGGGTGCAAGACTACATCCTCGCTATTTTCCGTTACGAGAATTTAACACCTCTGAAGCAGTTACTTGCTTTGGAAAAAAATAATCAAGTCTTATGCTCTCTATCGCATGACTTAGTCCTCTTGGTTTAAGTTCCTCTCCACAATTCCACTTCACGCTGCTGGCGGTGCATGGATCACAGGCCCTGGTGCTGGGTTTTGCTGTTTGTTCTCCCCTCCTGACTGCGGGTGTGTTTTGTCTTTACCTTAAAAGCAGGATCAGGTTCTGCATTTGTACAGCTTCAGCCACAGAAAGTGCTTTTCCTGCCTGCTGTGTCCCCGCTCTGTCCCAGGAGCCGAGCTCTGTTGCCTGCGTTTCTGACCGTGTCTCCATCGTCGATGGCTGCCCCGGGCGCCTGTAGCACCTGGAGAAGCAGCACATCGCACCTACGTTGCACGTTTGCCCGTGAATTACTTTCCGCACAGGTCCCCACTATGTTGTCTGCCATCCAAGTTGTTTTCCAGCAAGGCCTTGGTGCTGTTTTGTACTCCAGAGCAGAGAAATCATTTACTCGGATCTGCTGGTTAATAAATGATCCTGAGATACCAGGTAACCCAAATGGTACCCTCAGTGTATTGTACGTCCTGCGGCTTCGGGGGAGCACTCAGTAACCTCGCTTTATTTCCTCGCAGCACCTTTGTCATTACAAAGCTTTCCGGATTGAGCTGAAGCCGGACGTGGCCCTGCAGACGGCTACCTCTGCCGGGATAGCTGGTGTTTCAGCCAACACGCACACCCCCCGCCCCCCGAGTACGAGTTGACTCCAACTGTTGGCTTGCGGGAGAGGACATTGCCCTTTGGATGAGGTACCTGGGGGGTCACCTTCTACCGCCAGCGCTATCCCAAGGGGTGCGGATGTCTTTGTCTCACCATCGAGAAGAATTTCAGCCCTTCTCCTTCGGGGGTGCTCCATCCCTGGGTGCCCTTTCGGGAACGTCTCGGCCACCGTCCGGCAGCTGCAACGCATCTCTTGGGATGTACTGCCAGGCGGGCCAGCACCTAAGCGGAAGGGCACCTTCCTTGCCTTGCGTCGCTGAGTTTCTGGACTCCCTCTGCAGTTTTGGGCTCTCCATCACTTTCCCAAGTCTCTGGGGCCTCCACTCCTTTCCCCCTGTGGAGAAAGGAGCACTGAGCCACGTGTCACACCCAGGAGAGCTCCCCACAGGTAGCGGGGTCTCTGCGGGGATGTCCCTGGGGCCACGTGTGTGTTGCCACTTGTAGTCTGTCTCCTTGGTCCCCTCTGAGACCGACCCTGTGCCTCGGATCACGCACCAAAGCTGGGGATACAGGTGTTTTTGCTGGGTTAGCGCTGTGCTGTGCTTGGTGCCATGTTGGCCTCACGCAGAGGGTTTCCCTCCATTTCTGCACCCCTCCATTGCGAGACTCAAGAAATTGCCCATCTCTTTGCTGCCGACCTCCTCCCTCCTGCTTTGCACAGCTGTTCCTGGGATAACGTTTCCCTTACAACATGCCCACCCAAGTGGAAGGAGAAGGGTTGAAAGCGACGCCTTTTGTCCTGTTTACCGTGGTGTTCTCAGACCCATAGCTTTGTGCGTGTAAAACAGCACTGGGGAGTGAAGGGCACAGCAGGGTTTCTGCGGGACCGCGGCCACTCCCTGCACCAGCCGCCTTTGCCTTCCCTTTGGGAGATGCTTTTCAGCTGGCCGTTGTAATTTTGAAGCACGTGGAAACTATACGAGCTGAGATCCCGAACATACGTTGACGTTTCCTTTCGCTAATTTAGGAGAGAGTCTCTCAGGGTGAAGCATCGCAAATGTATTTTCCTCTAAAACCTTCCTAGCAGGAGCAGGGCAGCCCTTGGGGCCCGTCCGCCACCACCGGAGCAGATGCACCTCAGCCGAGGCCCCGTACACTGTCCTGGCTGCGGGGTCCATCTGCCAGCCCTATACAAGCCTCCGAGCCGAAGGAGCAGTCGGCGTCTCCGGTTGGCTTTGACCGGGCAGAGTGGCAGCTGGTGGGGTAACGGCTGGACGAGGGGACAGCCCGCTCTGCCACACGACGGGATGCAGAGGTGAGTGTGTCCACATGAAAACACCCATTGCGCATCGCTGACTGCTCCCCCTGCCACTCAAAATGCAGCCAGTCTGCGGTTGTTAATTCTGCTGCTGTTAAGCTCCCAGGTCAGTCAGATTACTCATATCTTGAAGTATTTTGCTGAACCAAAACCAAACTCAGTAAGTTCCTGCTGAAAGCAACCATTTGGGTGGGATTTAGCAATGCTGACTTCTCTATTTAAAGAATGTCCCATATGGAAGATGACACCAACCTTTACCAAGGGGTTTCCAGCAAATTCTTTGTGGATTTGGTTGTTTGCAAGTGTCGTTTTTTTCAGCCTAGATCCTGAAAAGGTGTTTTACACCATCCCTCGCACCTGCACGCGCGCCCCTTCGCAGCTGGAGGCTCTGCTGAAGTGGCTCTTCGATTTGGGTATCGGACGAATGAGTCCATCATGTTGCCCCTGCGGGCCAAATCAGCTGCCTTTCGAGTTGGTGAAAAATGTACTTGGCATTGCTAAGACCAGGTTTTGACCTTCATTTTGAAGAAGAGGAGCAGGATCTTAACCGCCAGATTTATCTTTGAGCGCAATGGAAAGCCCTGGCTAGAGGGAAGCAGGATCATCCGGGGGGGGCGAGCGAAGCTCGAGGTCTGAGGGATTTCCCTTCGCGCAGGGGAAAGTCAAAAGTACACGTACACTTTAGGACACTTTTTGTGAGCGATCGTGCTCCTGACATGGCGGCTGAGGATGAGATGTTTCAGCAGTGACTCAGAGCAAGAAGGTAAATAAACACTTTTCATTTCAAACACAGGATTAAGTTCCTTCGTGTCTGGATCACTCGAGGTAAAGCTCCTGTAACCTCCTCGTTGCGATCCACAGCCCGTCATCTGGTGGCTGCTGGACCTGCTGTGCCCGGCACGGGAGCGGATGGGACAGCGAAGGGAGGTGGCGGGGACGCAGGAGGTGGCAGAGAGGGCAAGAGACGGCTGGGAGCAGAGCTGGGCACCAGGGCTGCCGCTCTGTTAGTGGCACAGCTCATGAAGAAACTGGTGTGGATCATCCCTAGGTGAGTGAAATTGTCCTGGGAATTCATGGACTGAAGCTGAAGGAGCTGAGGTTTTACCTCGACTGCCTTGCAAGGAGGAGGCTGAGAAACAACACTGTGAAAAATGCAGTTGTGATAAAGACAATCCCAACGTAAAGCCTCTATATCTGTATTTGTAGGTATTCTTGCACGCTTCGGAGAACCACATTTCATACCAATCTCTCCTCTGTGCTGCAAAGTGCCCATAGCAACTACAGCCTCCTGCTCCCACCATGTGCTAAAAACCCTCTCTGCTGATCCTAAGGGACAAAAAATAAACTGGGATCATTCCTGGAAGCTTCCCCTGCGGTTTTGCGACACCCCGAGCAGGCAGCGAGGGCAGACATGTGGCACAAGCATCACCAAGGGCCTGTGCTGGCTGCTGGGGTGAGCTGCAGAGCAAAGCCTCCACCGTGAGCGTCCCCGGCCCGGGCAGCCTGACTCGAGAAGGGCTGCGGCTCTCCGGCACAGTGCCGGCATCGGGTGGAAACACGGGGCTGGCTCGGGGCTGCTGAAACACTGACGGGTTTGGCTGAGCCCAGCGGGAGGCAGGAGCTGTCCCGGGGCAGAGGAAAGGTGATGGGACTGCGTGACCACGCAGCCTCTGCAGAGGAAAATGGCACGCAGCCATGAACGTCCAAGCACTGCCTGCAGGTATGGTTTTCATCCACGGTAATTGCTTAAAAATGAGGTTTTTTTTAAAAATTGCTTTTGTTGCTTTCTACTTTTTCTTCACTGTTTTTCCACAATGCTTCAGGTAAGTCGCGTGTGAGATGTGGTGGGTTTATTGCAGGAACAATGGGTCCATCCAAACACTCAGCAGATGCTCCAAATGTTTCTCCACTTGATTTTCAACAGGACAGTTAATCCACAGCGGCTGTGTCACGTGCTGAAGCGTCTCAGCTGCCGACAACTCACGCCGAGAGCTGCACCGGCGCTCGTGGGGCCGCAGAGGCGAGGGAGAGCCCGAGGACGCCGACCGTGCCTGCAAGGTTCCTCGCTCCGCAGCGACGGTGACGCACGCTCTGGGGCAATCCCATCCGACGGCTACGAAAGCTGAGCCGTGCCTGGTGCCTGGCGTAGCCCGAGGACCTATTTTACCCGTATCAGAGTAAAGGAAAGGGCTGGATTTGCAGTTCTGGGAAATTACGGTTCATTAGACACCCAGCCGGTCATTTCAGTAGGGTCAGGCTTCCAAGGTCTGTTCCAGGTATAATCTGATGTCATCTTTGTACAAGAGTTCGAGTTTTAGGTAATTTATCTTTACCAGATGAAGCCTTTTCAGAGGTGGTCTTAATACTCATATAGATGGCGAAATACTGCGTTAATTGTTAAAGAGCACCAAAAAAAAGGGCTAGCGAGAAATCTACAATATAAAGACAATTTTATTGCCGATAAGCTCTTAAAACTCATTAATTTTTTTTTTTTCCTGTTTCAGTAGGACCTTATTCTTCCTGATGAAAACTGGGTCATAGCATCTCTCATTAAAAATAAAATTATTTTGAAATAAATAAATATATAAAATAAATATCATATACATTTTATAAATAGTTTTGTCCTTATGCACAGTATCCATGCTTACATCTGAATAATGTTCCTTGCCCCATTCCCACCCCAACAGCAGGAAAAACCCCACGCATCAGGACCAGTCCACGTAGCGTCATCCATGTAGCAAACTCCCGGGCTGCTGAAGCACGGTACCACTCGAAAGGCTTTTTCTTAGCGGGTAACCATCCCGAGCTTAGCAGCAGCATCTGCAGCAGTTCCGTGGTCTTTTGTTTTCTTTCCTTCTCTTCGTTTTTAGTTCTTCCCCCCCACCCCCACCCCCCACCGGTGATCAGGTTTGCTCGCCTGCTTGTTCCTTTAAGCAACCGTAACATTGAATATTCAGCCTCTCTTGTAGCAACCGGGTAAAGAAAGTGAATGAAAATGAAAGATTATATGTAGGGTTCCCTCCCTTCCCCTAGCCCCACCCCCATAAATAACCCAGGTTCGATATACGCTTGAAACAAGGAGGAACAGCAGTGTCTGAATTCAATGTAAGTGCTTTCCTATGTCATCTACGCTTACAGGAATGATGGAATGACTATTAATATAGTGCTCTGGGAAAAAGCTTGGGAGCCCAAGTATGTACACTGACAGGGCAGCTGCAGGAAACATCACCTGTAGTGGAAGAGGTCTCTGTACATCGCAGGTATTTTGGCAGGGTCCACAGGCCTGGGTAAAAAATGAGTGAACTTCTGATGTCTCTTAGTCCTGTACCCCTCTCGGGGGGAGCCGTCCTTGTTCAGAGCCACGTAGTAATGCCTCTCCGAGTCGGGATGCTTGTAGAGGGTCGAGGCGTACGTGTTGTACCAGTTCTCTTCAAACTGCTCTCGGAAAACACACTCCCGTGTGAGCTTCTTCTGCGTTGGGGCAGAGGCGGGAGGGGAAGAAAAAGACATTTGTGTCAAAAATTAAAAAAAAAAAAGTCTTTTCCTCCTGCCTTTACTTTACTTTCCTATAGTTTTTCAGCTACCTTCTCCTGGCTCCCCTGAGGACAGGGACTGCGCTGCCGGGGACGTTTCCCTTGGAAACGTGAGAGCTGGAAATGGGCACAAGCCGTACAAGCTGGGACCCAAAGACCTCTGCAGTCGGAGGAGGAAGGAGTCAAAAGGAGGAGGAGGAGAAGGTGGGTGTGGCATTTTGCAAAGATGCCCCGTAAAAAAAAAAAAATAAAACAGGGCCAACATAGCAAAACTCTAAACCTGGCAGCCAGGTCTCTGCGATCGGGGTGTGAGTTTGGAGCGTGCTGGGGCGGCCGTGCCGCCTGGCAGGGCCATGTTCCGTGCAGAGGGCTGCCCACCCGCGGCCACGTCCCCCCGTAGCAGCCCCGTCGCAGGTACCGCACACCCCCCCGAAACCACTCTCTTAGGTGAGAGGCAACCCCAGGAGAAGAAGCGGGCAGCGCATCTGAAGGGTTTAAACAAGAGCGAGTGCCGCTTTGAAAGTTCAAGGCACATAAAAGTATACAGTGCGATGCGAATGAAAGCATTCCTCAGGCCTTTCATCTTCTGAAGCGCCCGATAGCTGTGATGTGAGGCCATAACAAGACCCGGGGAGGTCTGGACGGGGAGCAGCGCTCCGGGGGATGTCTAACCCTGGGGAAGATTTACGGCAGCGATAGGTGATGCGATGAGCGTGTGCCAGCCCACTGCCGGTGCGTCCCACGCTGGGCGGGGGGAACGGATGGCACTGGTGTCACCGTGGCCACAACCAGCCTTTCCCTCCAAACTTTTCGGCTGGGGGCTGTCGGCAGCGGCCGTTCCATGATGGCTTTTTAGTTCGTGCCCATCGCTCCTTCCCTCTCCCTCCCATCTCCCCCGTGCCAGCTACCGGGACGTGCCCAGCCACAGCGAGGAGCGGGGCTGTCCCCCCTGCCCCACCAGGATGCGCGTGGCTTTGCCAGTGCCGCCGTGCTGCGTCGCAGAGGGACCCGCTGTCCCGTCCCGTTCCCATCCCACGGCAGGGGATCGCCGGGGGGAGACGTGGGAGTCCTTTCAGATGAAAGGCAGTCTGCAAACGTAGGATGCTATGATATTACAAACACTGTACCTACACGGCAAACTATTCCGGTAGGGAATGCGTCTTATCTACGGCATACAGAGTGCTAAGTAAATGTTATTGCCTGCAGTAGATGTTTTGTAATGCGATCCAGGAGCTCACCTGCGCTCAGAACCTGTTTTGAATATTTTGCTGCTAATTAAATAAACCCTGAGGTGAGCTGTGAGCCCTCCAAAAGCCTACGCCACAGCCCTTGCCACCTAAGACCTGGAGAACCGGGAACCATGGGTTTCTCTTCCCAGTTCCATCAATAAATACAGACTTTTTTTTTTTTTTTTATTCCATAGGATGCCATCTACTCACAGAATATGTTGGAAACTGCTGACCGGCTGAACTCGTGCACTGCTGCTTTGCCCCAGTTTACCCCCTCTTCACTGGGCTCTCTGGAGGTACACTGTTTGTGTCAAATGTTTGGAGAGTCTGGGGTGACTCTGCAAGGTGCGAATTATTTCTTTCCAAGCTCTGGGATGTCCCCAGTGAGCCCGACGCCGTGCAGGCAGCGTGCAAGGTGCTGCCTGCAACTTTTCCTGCTCTAAGTACTAGTTGCGTTTCTGAAATCAATGGAAAGCTGAACGGAAGCGTTGGCACAAGGTTAACGGGGACAGGCAGAAAAGCCGTCGGTCCCGAGGGGACTCCACGTGTCGCTGTGGGGATGGCTGGCTCTGGCTATATCAACACACAGATCAGGCAAAATTGGCACAGAGGGAAATAATAAACTTCCTGAAAATGTAAAAATACCGCTGTACTGCCATCTCCTAAAATACCATTGTAATGCTAATGCTGTTGTTAGGCGCTGTTTTATGGACCTTTAATTAAGAACACTGTAGCGGCTTTCGATTTCAAAAAGCCATCATTGTACAACCCACGTATCCCAGATTTTAAAACTCCAGAGTTATTTGGGGACCTGGCTCCTGACTTCTGCACAGTTTGGATCAGCGGTTTGACTGCGTCCCTGCAGCGTCCGGTCGGTGTACTGTCTGGCGTGCAAGACGCACCGACGGAGAGAAAACTTCCATGATTATGTCCTCGGGTCAATTCTGTTTCCAGATGAAGTGCTGTAAAATGTTATCGTATTTTTGTTTCTGTGTCGTGACGTGAACACAGGCTCTAGAATTTAATTAGCCCATCATGAAACTGTTGATTCATAATCAGAGCTGCAGGGTTTGAAAGCACAGAAGGGAATATGCAGCCTTGTGTCGTCCTCTTCAGCAGGCACAAGTAAAAGCTGCGACTCCAGGAGCTGCCGAGCAGCCTCGGGGTTTGACGGGAGAGGTGCTGCTGCTGCGCGGGTGTAGGCTCCAGCCCTGCTTTCTGAAGTCTGCTTTAAGATTTTCTGTGTTTTATGGAATCCTGGTGATTTTACTTTTTATCTACCTTGCACATTTGTAAATTAACCGCTGTCTCCGCATTTAACTTTTGTTTAGGGTAGATGTTATTACAGAAATGACGTGGAAAAAGAACAGTTATTGGTGGATGCCAGTATTTGATTATCTCATATAAACATCGGTAACTGCACCTTAAATAGCGAAAGGGTCTGTGGCAGTCACAGATGGGAATGGCAGAAGAAAAGATGATGGAAACTCGTGGTTTACTGTTACTGTTTGCTAAGCAAAGGTTTCCAAAGGCTTCTCTATATGCAGAGTACACGAGTTTAAATTTCTACACTACGAGATTGATCTGATTTGGTTAGAGGAAGTATGTGCCTTCCGCTTTGGTTTAAAACCGGTTTATTTTATTTCATTTTAAATGTACTGTGATCCATCCTTAAAAATCAGTATCCTCACATAGGGTAGTGCTGTGATCTAGAAAGAGGTGTTTAAAAAAAATCACACACAGGTGATGGGTTGAATTAAAGGCAATGGGGCACCTGAAGAAAAAGCACCAATGAAGTGCAGCAGCTACAAAAAAGGAGACTTAAAAATGGCTATCTAGAATGCAATTCATTTTTCAAAATAAAAGTGATTCTTCTAGCTAGCTAGAAATTACTATTTTGTATTGAGTTGAGTTTAATAATTAGGAATTGAGTTAAACTGACCTGTAGGAAGCACCTCTGCCCTGTTGTTAAGACCTGACATTTTGACTGCAAGTCTTAACGCCTAATTAAATGGAAAGAAGCAGAGGAGAGCTTGGCTCACTTCAGGTTGACGGAGACTTTACCTGTGAAGTCAAAGCTCTTCACAGCACCCCTTCCCCACAGTCCCCGCTGAGCTTTGCAGAAGCGTTTGCTCCGCGTGCGGGTGTTTTCATCCAGCAAAACCCTGACATACACTCTCTTTTTGGGGCTGGCTCATCAGGCTGGCACCTGCCCATGTTCACAGTGGTTTACAGGATGGTGCAGGTTCAGCAACGATGGGCAGAAAAGCCCAAGGAAAAGCTGATCCCGGCTGCGGCAGTGCGACTTACTAGCCACGGGGCATGGCCCAAACCAAGGGAGCAAACGACAAACTCACAAGATGCCACTAGAAACCTGAGCCTGGACTGGAAATGGGGTGTCTTCTGCTTTCTCTGTCCTACAGCAGCACAGGATGAGGCAGAATCTGCTATAGGTGATGTCAGGAAGAGTTTGTAGGTATTAAGGGGTTTGCGGGGAGTGAAAAACTAACAAAGAGTTTCCACTTGGTTTTTGGCAAAACCCAGAAAATTTTAGTCTGAAAAGGGCACTTCCAGAAACTCGTAAGTAACCCCCCTAAACTCCTAAAAGGAGCTGTAGAGAATGTTATAATAAAATAACACTCAGACCACAACTTCAGCTTCCGTTAGTTAAAGAGCTAGAATACAAATGTAAAATCTGCAGATGGGTGTGGATCCTGGTCACGTGGAGAATAAAATTGATGTGTTACTCAGGCAATGAAAACACACAAGCAGCCCCTGGTTTTATGCTAAATTTCCCTTCCACCTTCAGTGGACTGTTGCCACCCCGTTTCTGAAAGGCAAAAGCTCGATAAGCGCCCCCCGCTCCCCAGGCAGTCTCTGGGGGCCTGGGCTCCACCATGGGCTCTCGCCACACGAGTGTATCCTCCCTCCGCAACCCTATATCATATGTAACATTTATGTTGTAACAACAGTGGCATCATGGGTAGTAGGATGGAGGTATGTGGCAGCCCAAGGACTTCGGAGGCCTGCGACAGACACAGCTCGTGACACCGATGAAGCCCCGCAGCCTGTATTGCTGCGTATGTTATATACTGTTGTAATCAGCACAAAATCTTAAACTTACCGACCCATACAGCTCGCCTTTCTCATTCATGCCGAGGTAGAGTCCTGAGTCCACCCCACGGATGCTCACCAGCCCCACTGCCAGGCTAATAAACTCCAAAATCCCTAGAACAGAGAAGAAGTCCAAATCATACAGAGAATAAAACCAACACCTCCCTCCAGTGACAAACGCGAACCAGCCTTTCCCAGCCTTTGTGGAGCTTCCTACAGACCCCATTTTCCTTATTTATAACAACACAGTTCTTAAATCTACAGTCCCATATGTGTGCAACCTTCCGATTTCCACTGTAGGTTTCTCCCCAGCATTGCGAATTTGACTTGCCCAAGAGGAATTACCTTTGCTAATAACAAAAGGTTTGCTAGGTTTTGTTGTTTTGGTTTGGGGCTTGTTTTTTTTTTTTTTTTTCCTAATTATCACCAAGAAGACAGATATAGAAACCTGTGCCTGACCCACTAGAAATTTCAGAATGCTGTTACCATGCTGGGTTTTATTTTTGCGCCAAAAGGAGAGTAATTTTTGTCACCGTGGGGCTTCTGGTTTGAGATGATAGTCCCGCATGTTTAAAAGTGATGAGTTCAATAAAAATAAGTGAAAAGCACTAGAAGAGATGTCGGTGAGGGCCATCTTCATCCTGGCACTCCAGTGGGGTACTTGCCACCCCCAAATGTATATACAAGCTGCAGGGCTAAAATCCAGCTTCAAATGTATGCAGGTAGAAATGCATCTTCCTCTGCAGCCTTCGGAGCCGGGTAGCTGCCCGTCCTTCCTCCGTCACCCCCTGCCACCATTACTGCCAGAAACCCCCTTCTGCCCCGTACGTCCTGCTGCCTGCCCCAGCCTCGTGCCAGCCCCTTCCCGGTCCAGTAGCATCTGTCCTAGTCACCCCTGGCCCTGCGAGAGCCACCGTCTTCCCCGTGGACTTCAGCCTACAATGATGGTGTCAGATACCTTAAATAATGAGGGGCAGCCTCATTTCCTCTGGCGAAGAAATTAGTGGGGTCTGCCGCGCTGCCTGCTGCACCCCCACTGCCGATAAGGGGGGCGGCAGCTGTTCTGATGGAGGAAAGACTTGTAATAGGAGAACCCTTGGTGAAGCACTTAAAAACCAACAGCCCCCAAGTAGGTGCGTTTTTAACTGGTCTGAACAATGCCAACATCACAAGTGGTGGAGACCTTCAGGCTTCACAGGAAAACCTCCTGAAGGCATTAGTGGGACCGTGTTAGACTCTGGTATCACACGCCCCTTACCTAGAGGTCATGGGCAGTCTTCACCCATGTCCAGTGCTGAATTAATTAGCTGGGAGGTAGCAGCAGAGGAAGGAAGAGGGTTTTCACCATCCCTTCTGAAGACTGGACAGGACAAAGTTGCTCTAACCTTTAGCGTGGCTCCAAGTCTCTTAATATAGCTCCCAAAATGTCCAGTCCTGAGCAATTGCTGCTCTGATCAGGTTACCTCCCAGAGCTCCTCTTAAAAGTATGCCTTATGTCTAAAATCACCCGTCACGAGCGGCCACCTGAGCCAGCTAACTTCAGCGGCAGTCGCAGCTCCCCGTCACCCCTCAGCTTGGGGTATGTGTCTTCTGCTCGGCCAGGCGCGGATGCGATAACTCTCAGACGCTAACTGCATCACCGCCTAAATATAGGCCAGACCAGACGGCGATGGACACCTCTGTCCCCCTTCGCTCAACGTAGACTCATCAGTCAGATGCTGGCAGCTAAACTGGGTGCAACAATTAGTCTTCCTACCTCGTATCAGACTTTTTGTCCTCCTTTTGCCCTGCCTGCTCTGGGGCTTGTGCATCGAATCCAGCCCTCCCTGCAGCCAACGGGTGCTGGGGGCAGGGGGAGGTGAAATATGGACTTGGGAGCAGCAATTCCTTGAGACTAACAGGGAAGCAAATGACAGAAAACATGCTTTATGGACCAGTGCAGACATCTTCCAGGCTGAAATATGCCCAGCTACGCACCCCAGCCTGGGGATACATATTGCCTTCAGAAACACCAGGAGCAGGCAGCGGCAGGCAGGGAAGGCAGCCTTCCCAAGCCAGGCAGGCAAACCAGGGCCCTGGTTCTGCTCTGCTTGCTCCCTGGTAGTTATTGTGGTTTCTTATCTGAAAAGAAGGACGAACAGGGAGGGAAGGGGTGCAGGATGAGGGATGGTCTTCTGCCTCCGCTACCCACCGGTTCTGACAGGCGGAGGGAGTTACTGAACTGCTGTGGAAAACTTCTGTTTTCCCATCTGCGGGACAGAAATGATGACAGCCACTGTCTGAAAAGGAGGGAGTGAAGGAAGATTGACAACAACTAGGGAGCGTATGAAGTAATACAAGGGGGAAGGAGTACAGGGATACCCAGAAACAGGGGGGACCTTCCCAGGCTGGAGACAAGCAGATGTTCAAGTGAAAGTATCTGATAACTGCAGAGCAGTAGATCAACTTTCCTGTAGGTACAAACACAGTCCCCAGCATATTTGGTTTTATGTCTTCCGTTACCCTTGGGAAGCAGGAAAACACTGCTGGTCCCATTCAGAAACCGAGCGATGTCTGAAGCAGGGAAACCCAGAGGTTTCCTTGAGTATACCCACAAGCACACTCTGTACATGGCATGTGAACCCAGGTCTCCAGAGACGTGATAAGGAGCAACCCAGGAGCAGCATTAGCATCTTCCCTCTCTGAGCGGCTAGGCGAGACATCCCTCATCTGGTGCAGACTGGGTAAATACTTAGTGGTTTTGCAAATGAAATTTCTTCAAGGTATGCCCGTGACAATCTCTTCTGACAACGTCCCGTGCAAGATTCCCCTTTTCTGATCTCTGAGTGGTACTCAGAGATGTGCACGGAAGACGACTATGTTGAAACAGCATTAAGAATGTAACTTAAACCCACAAAAGTCAGGAGACAGAGTGAAGGCTGAAAAAATGTGGGCGGGTATCCATCCTGTCCTTAACTCACTCCAATTGCTAGACAAAATTGCAGCTTCGTACATCTGATCTCCAGCAGCACAGGGAGTGGCCACTGGGGCCAGCTCAAGAATTTTCTTTCCAATTGTAGCGGTGTGCTTTTGTGGTAGAACATGCTTTTTCCCCCCGCCCCTTTTCTTCTTTTTTCTTTCCCCCAGGACTTGCCTCTTTTTTTCTTTGCTTTGATTATTCATTCTGTTTGTTCCTTGAGCCTTCCTTGATAATATTTGGAAAGATTTGATTAAGACTCCGACTGGATTCTCTTACCACCAAAGCACTGAATAATCTCTCGAGGTTTGCAGTGGCAGGACCCGCACGCTCTCGCCCTACTATAAACCATCCCTCAAAGAACAATTCAGCTCCTTGCACCTGTCTCTTCTTGCATGACTATATTCAGGAGCAGGGGTACAAAAACATCAGATGTTGTATTAATGGCTACAAACCTAAAGCTTCGGCTAAAAACCTCAACAACTGTTCAGCAACAGGTGCACTACGGTCTGAATGTCAAAATCTACAGCAAAACTTTCTCCGGAGGTTTCATCAGCTTCTCTGGGAGACTGTGTTACAGATCCATTAGCAGGTTTGTACCCGAGAAGAAACTTCATTTGCTGCCTTTATTAGTCTGCAGTACAAACTCAAGGTGGTGTTCTCTCCTGGCAGTTAAGTGTAGCACTATCGGTGTCACTTGTTTCATGCTGCTGTAAAACAGATACGAGGCAGAATAGGAGCAATTCCTCCTGGCAGGGATTTCCCTGGCAAATTTATCTCAGTTTCATTCTGAGAAGGATTCTCATAGGGGTGCTAATGTCAGTCCAAACCTCCTCCAGATTTTGACTGTCCTTTATTTCTTTGTACAGGAAGGTTCTTAGCAGATGCAGTGAGAACAGATACATTTTTGAAAAGGCTTTATTCTTTCTGGGTTGACTGAGGCAGAGCTGACAGTTCAGAGAGCGAATTTGGGCACTTTTCTAGTGTGAGAATGAGCTTTCTTCCAACAGTCCTGGAGGGCTTCACCAAATTTTGCGTTAAGCCTCCTCTAGGAAAAATAAGCTGCTCCCCATTGTTCTTGCATGAATCTGTATTTTTACAAGTTTAAAATATCGCGTTCCAGAAGACAGGTGTGATTTAGGAACGCTCCGGCCCTCGACAGATGAGAGGGAATAGTTACTGTGATTGCTCAGGCAGTGTGCGTAGACGATGCTGCGACCTCCCCTGCGTCCTGCGGTCACATCCCCTGAATGCTGCGGTACAAAAGAATCCCTCCCTTTAACTCTCGCCATTAGGACCTTGCTACTCTGTTCTGCATCACCAGGGCTGTGGCTCTTTATTTTCCTCTCTGGAAGACCTGGGTGTCTTGCACATCTGGTAGCTTTTGGGATGGCTGTGCATGGGAGGGTGCAGATACTGTCTGTCTTTTCCTGAACCCCTGCCAGTATTAAGAGAGAGGGATGCAAAGTCCGGTTCTGCCCTACATCCCATCTGCAGCTGGATCTGTGCCTCTGCTGCGGTGTCACAGCCATCCACGGAGCGCATTAATTATCTGCTCATGATATCAGGGAGCACCTTCCAGCCATGTGGGCTTGATCCACCAAACCACTATACTGGATTTCTAAGTATTTCCCCAGATGCTCCTAGGTTTAAGGCAGCTTTAAACTGCTACCCTGAAACCCTCGTCTAGCTCTGTATCCCTCACCGCAGTTTTGCAGTTCCCCAGAATCGCTCAGGCTGCCTATTTCTGTAATAAGTTACTGCTTTCTGACTGCTGCATGCAAAATTTAGGAATGCATTGATACATGACATCCTAATACGAACCATACCAGTAACATTGGAATTTAAATATTCATGGCTACTGAATGCAGATGGTGAATACTGTGTGCCAATACATTATTGCTTTGAGTCTCTGCTGAAGCGAGGTTTAGTCCAACTTTATCTGAACACAAGGATTCCAGTCTAATCCTTTGGGGCTTTGTCTTGCAATTACAACAAATAACTATTTATTTTACACTGCCTCTGGGAAAACCCTGAAGCAGAGAACTATAATATTTTATATCTGAAGTCTGGTCTAGTTTACATAGCTGGATGCTGACTGCTAAAACACTTAGGGAATGCCAGTGTTTCAATTTATTGAATGCACTGTATGACTTAAGCTTAAGCGTGCAAAATTCATGCAAAAAGTTTTAGCCCGTTTAACGTGTTTTTCCAAAGTTTGTTCGAAAACACACTTATTTTACTCAGTCTTTACAAAAAAATGGAACTGAGACAAACGCTGCCATTTGAAACTGGCTGTTTACTTGTATAAAGATAAGTAAAAAGAACTGATAGAAATACTACGTGGCAGATTGAACTAAAACCAAACAGATGCAATGGGTTTGCTTTCAGTTTCTTTTAACGTGGAAAGCCATCATGTATTGTAGCATGAGAGGTTAAAAAGATGTGTGTCTTTCAGGAGGTAATTAAAGAACGCTTGCCCCACGAGCCTATTAGTACCTGACTCTGACCCGCGGGTTACGACTTTCTTGTTGATTTAGGCAGGGCCATACTATGCACACACCTGGTGTTTATGGAAAGCGCGGTACGGAGATAAGCTTCCCCAAGTGTTCCAAAAACCTGCCCTGCACTACTAACAATAGCAGCAGCAGCGTTCCTGAAGTATCAGAAAGGACCGGTTGCAAACAAGTAAAGGCAAAAAAAAAGAGTTTCTTTCACTGAGGAGTTAAATCACTCGAAAGCTATAAAAAGTCTTGCGAGCACTTCTTGCAACCTGTTGACAACATAGCTGAGATCACTGGCATGGGACTTGTTGATAGCTTACACAGACACCTGCACTAGATGCTGAAGTAGCGGGAATTTTTCATAGCTGTGCTCAAACTTACTGTACTTCTTCGCCTGTGGCTTGGGATGCATTTTTTGGAGATTACATATAGTCTCATTAGAGATCCCTGCTCTTGTGTGACACTGACACAGGCGCGGCAGTCTTCCAGCTGTATCCCGGGCAGCAAGGTAAATCCACGGTGCTCTGCCTATTGTTCCATCTTCTCCTATCTTTCTGAGGTCCCCTAAGCATTTTCCCCCCCTTCACCTTCCCCTTTCCTTTCCAACAACCTCCCCGAACCGAGCTTCTGACACCCATCCAGCCAACCGATCCCTGCCCGCTTTGAGGAGACGCTCTTCTAATGAAATTCATGCAAGTAAAAGAAATCAGCTCACAAATATCTGCGGAGGCCAAAAAAAAGGAGGGGCAGGGGGAAACCCCACACCAAAAAAGCTAGGAATTTCTTTTTCCAGCATGCTCTCTCCTTTCTTTTGCCTCCCTCACTGCCAACTTCAGAGGCACAACTAGAGCTGGTCACCCCCTCACACACTTTTTAAAAAAAATTTTTTTTTTTTTTGGTCGCCCCCCCCGGCTAAGGCACGTTTTTGCGCACCTGCAGAAGGGCTGAGCGCCGGGAGAGTAGGAAATTGGAAATAAAAACTCCCGCATTGCTGAGGAGTGAGCGCATTTATTTAGAAGTCTAATTATATCCGTCCCGGGATGATTTATATTAGCGGGGTAATTAGCGCTGTACGCGGGGCACCT
>JAVKLA010000039.1:3235524-3310612 GCA_034782735.1 Sagittarius serpentarius | reverse complement strand
CCCGCCCCCCCACCCCCCAAACGGACACGTTGGAAAAAATAACACGTGAGGAGAGGGCTCGAGACGCGTTTTTCAGATGAATGTGTAAAAACTGAAAGCGATCTTTTTGAAAAGCGATCCCGTGGGCTTTACGGCCGGGTTCACAGGCGGCGGGAGGTGAGGGGAGGGCGAGCGGCGCTGCCCGGCCCCGCCGCGGGCTCCCTCCCCACCTTCCCCATGTTGGAAACAGGTGTTTCCGCGCTCTCCCCGGCCCGCCGACACCGTATCTGTAACGGCAGCTGCCGGCCACGCTGCAGACAGACGGAGTCAGGCTCGGGGAGACGGGCAGGACGGGACGGGACGGGGCGGGGGTGGGGGACACAAACACCGACAGGCCCGGGAGGGAGGGAAGGGCCCGCGCCGCCTCCCCCTGCGCCCCGACCGCCCTGCCCGCCAGGCGGCGCTGCTGCTCGCGCCACGGCCACCGCGCCTGCCCCGCCGGCCCGGGGCGCTGGGGACCGGGGTGGCTGCCGCTTCGTCGCGTCCCGCCGACGGGCGGGCTGGGGAGTCGGACGGGGCTTTTACGTCCCTGAAGTAAAGTGTCGCCCACGCCCTCCTCCGTGCCCCGCCAGGGGCCAGAGAGAACCAGAGACAAACCCCCAAAATTGCCCCCAAGCTATCAGCCCGCGCTGCCCGGAGGGCATCAGCATTCCGAGCTGAGAGGTATCAGTCTTGCCCCCCTCAGCGGGTCTCCCCCACGGTGTATCACCTCAGTGAGTCTCATCGCAGTGGGGTCTCTCCCCCAGTGGGTATCCCCTCAGCAGGTCTCTCCCCGCAGCGGGTCACCCCCCCGCCCAGTGGGTATCCCCTCAGCAGCCATCTTCTTTCAGCAGGTCTCTCCCCTCAGCAGGTGTCCCCTCAGCAAGTCTACCCCATAGTGGGTATCTGCTCAGCAGGTCTCTCCCCTCAGAGAGTCTCTCCCCCACAGTGGATACCTCTTCAGTGGTCTCTCCCCTCAGGAGGTCTCACCCTACAGCAAGGTGCTTCTCCTCATGTCCACCCTAGAGGGAGGGTTAAAAGGGCCGTGGCATGCAGCTTCCTTTCCCCGCAGGCCCGGGCAGTAATATGAAGGGAACTGTGATATTATGATGTGGAACACCCACCCATACGTCTGCAGTCAGTGAGGAATCTGGTTTTTAAATGGGAGGTGGGGGTGGTTTTTCCTGTCAGAGCTGTGTCTGTAAAAGGGTTGTATTTGATGCAGAACTTGACACATGAAGCCTAAACCCATGCTTTTTACAGAAATATAGTCTGCTCTGGAGGTAGTAAAGTCTACAGAAGTGTGTTTGTTGCCTGTATGTTTATCATGTATGGTTACATGGAGGTACCACAGTCTGAGGAGTTCAAGCATCCCCCTGCAAAGATTATTATTTTGTTTCTGTAGTATCTATATGAAGACTCAGGTGTGATGTGGTAACTGAGGGAAATAAACTGTGCCTTAGTGAAAATGGCAGGGGTCCAAGATGGATGGGAGGTGGACACAATGACGGGACACCCCAAACCCAGAATTACTATTGAGGACATAATCCTGTAAATGCTGTGAATTTAATGCATGAAGTTCATATCATGTGAATGATCCCACTACAATCACATACGCTTTTCTGTACAGCCTGGTTTTGCTGAAGGAAGTGTGAGTTTTGCCTCTGGATTCATAGTGGTCACCTTATTTCTGAACATGTCTGAAGGCTGATCCCAGAGGTATTAAGAAGAGAGAGGAAAAAACAGTTTCCGCATCGAAGGACTAACCAAACTCCGCAGAGGCTTCTGCTGCTGACTTCAATAGCCTCTGGATCTGTTACAATTTCCTTAAACCCAAATCCATACAAGCACTTAGAGGAACACTTAGGATACTGAAAAAGGTAACAGAGTTCAATTATATTACAGTAAAATCCAAGATAAAGTAAAAAACACAAACCTGCATGCTTAACTAATGTATAACAAAAGCAGCAAAATCCCCTGTCCCAGCTGACATTCCTTACTTAACTCTCATGATTATGGTCAGCTTTTGAAGTGTCTGCAATACATTTTATTGAGAAGTTGTACAGGCCGGTACAACATGTTCTATTTAGGCACAACAGGATGCGGAAAAGGTAGCTTTCTCTTCTCTTTTTTTTTGTCTTTAATTTCCTGATTTATTTATGTTTTTACTAAGCTGAGGAAAAAGCAGAGAGATTTGTATCCTGTATTATTTGAAGAAAAAAAAGGGCATGTATTTTAAATACTGAAAGCTAGAATAACTCCTTTAAAAGAAGAAATATGTTTAACGATTTTTTTCATGTATTACATAGAATATAATTCTGCACTCAGTAATTTCTTAAAGGAGGACAGAAACTGGTATACAATTTGTGTCACAGAACATATGTTACAGAATTAATTTTCTGCTCTCCTTTGTTTCAGTTCATGCAGTTCCCCCAGGTTTATTCTTTGATTAAAGCTTGTATTGTCTACCTTGGGAACTGAAATGGTTACTACCAAACTGCTCTGCCTTTCAATTTACAGAAGAAATAGCAACAATATTTATACCCAGTTTGCTAAACCAGACCTTGCAGACCCCTTCTCATACACTGTAGAAGTGTATGTTTAGCAAGGTAGTAAAAATATTAATGGCATTTATTTGCAAAATAATTACTATTCATGGAGAGCAGACACATTTGATATCTGACTATAAAACCAAAGGAAGAGCAGGACTGGGGTCAAAGCAGTAAATTAATTAGGAAAGAGTAAGATAAATAAATGCAAGGAGCAAATCTAGATGCTGCATATCCTCTGCTTGGGGCAATTCCATTTGGTAAAGGAAAGATCAAGACAGCTGAAAAAAATTTGAAGTAGCAATGGCCATGAATGAAAAATCAGACGTGAAGAATATGTGAGGATAAAGAAACGGCAGAGCCTTGAGCTTTAATAAATAATACTTCTGCTTACTTAGCACTTCCCACCTCGGGATCCCAAAACAATTTATGTACACTAATGAATTAAGACCCACAACCAAGGTCACTGTGCATCTCCTTTTTCCCAGACAGTCTCTTTTTCCAGTAAGAGATGTTCAAAGGATATTAATGTCTTTCTGTATTTGTTTGGGATTTTGGATGCATAGCAGCCCTGCTGGAGCAGTAGCTCTGACCAAGCTTCTGTATATCCAGAAACCAGACACGTCCACCGTGCATGTGCGGGGAGCCCTTCTGCCTTTTGTTCCGTGGCGACCATCTGTGCCACACATGCAAGGAATGTCTGAGGTTTCCCGGCAGATAAATAGGGCAACCTCCTTTGTGAGGGGGTGAATAAACAAATTTTCTCAAGGGGAGCAGAGGATGGTTTATTGTTTTTTATCTTTGATTGTTTTTACTTAAGCTAGTATTATTATTATCATCTTTTGCAGTACCACTTCCAGGCCCTAGACCCTGTTTGCGCGGGATACTGCGTTAAGAAGTGTGTAACAAACCAGAGTCCTTGATGTGAGGAATCTCGCTGCTCTGTCTTGTGGAAGGATTTCTAACAGAAGGCAACATGAATGAGGCAACAGGATTTCAGTCAATGTCTCGAAGTACGTGTATATTTTTGTGGCGAGTTTAGAATTGGTGGCAGAATGAAGGTAAGGGTCTAAGGATAAAGCTCCAGACTTGCCTACCTGGGTCTTGGGATCAGGTGCCTAAATAAATGATGTGATTTTCAAAAGATGAAGTATCCACCTTTTCCAGGTAGTGTTTATTTCAGTGTCAAATGTGGATCTGCTGGTTTTAGTAATCCTAGTATGGATTAACAAGCAGGAAGCAGAATGGTTCTGGCTCACCTCTGACTCGCAGGAGACCCCATTTGGAGAGAATTGCTGTAACTAAGATCTGTAGTCCTTAGGGGAAGAAGGACAAGCATGTGCAAACAAACACCACAGCTTTGTTGACCCTCATGTATGCAGTTTTGCCTTGGTTCTGTCCCATTTGAAAATTGCAGGTACTTATTCTCCCTGGAAAATTACACCTTTCCTTGTCATGGCTAAGCACAGGTCTGAGTCCTGACTCCAACTATTCATGCTAATACATCTCCAAGTACTAGATACTGAATGAGGAATGAGGAAGGCTTCTTTATTGGGGTAAAGCGGTGCATAATACAGTCGTCTTCTTTTGTAACCTTTTTTCTTGGGATTTGGGCTAGAATTACAGGACTACTGAGTCATCAGGCCTTTGGTATTTGGCCAAGTGTACCAGAGAATATGTACTTGTGTAATTCTACCCCTCAGTATATTACGCACCAATGCAACTTGCCATGTGGCTACTGATCGATGCACAGTTTTTCTCTCCAGTGTCTGTGTCTTGTATGTATATACCTTTTGTGTTGTAGTTTATGCTGTAATTTCATGCCAAGACAGCAACATTTCCTTCCCAGCTGTTGAACCAAGGGGCATCATAGAAGTTAGAATAAGGGTATCGTGGTAAAATCCCTCCATTATCATCTTCTTTTTTTTTTTTTTCAAACATAGTTTGGGAAACAAATAAGAAAAAGGTGGTAAGTAATCTGTTACGGCACGCTTGTCATTTGATTCATAGGCTCATAGCTGTTAAGGGGTGGTGGGGTGGCGAGCTAGCAGTGAGTCACTTCCTTCTCTGTTTTCACTGATGGAGAAGGAGAAGTTAAGGAGGCCATTCAAGTTGCAAAGCGTGTTCAGGGTGCTGGAGTCTGTAAGAAACAAGATCTTAAAGGACTGTTTCACTCTATTGTTGAAGGCTTACCATGACTTCAAATTCTATCCCAGACCTAGAGCATGACTGGAAGTTTTAATCTGTGTTTTAAAGCACCTATGCGGGTTGGCCATATTCAGCAAACTTGATAGGCAGTTACTTCAGTAGTTCTCCAGAGTTTCTTAAGCTAAGAAGCTCTCAGTCACCAGGATGTAAGTCATTGTGTGGCTTACATCTGAAATTTGGAGCTAGTTCTTTCTACTGGATTTGTCTCTTTTGCTGTAGTTAGGTAATAAAAGGAGGATAACATCATAACTCCTCTCTGGAAAGCACAGGCTCAAAACATACCCAGGGAAACACAAAAGACAGTTCTAGTCCTACTCAAATAAAAAATGCTGTCATTTATTATGTTGCTTTTCTAGGTGTGTGCCTTTTGACTATAGCAGCCTTTTACAGAATTATCTGTGACCATGGAGGGGTATGTGTTTATATCTGCATCAGTTAGTATTGGTCAAATACAAAAAAGAGTCACACCAAAGGTCTGTCTAGCCCCATATCCTGCCTCTTGATAATGTTTAATAACTTGTGTATGGAAAACAGGATGAGTATAGAGTGATACTTCCTTTGGTAAACCCTCCCAGCTTCCAGTAGTTTCTGGTTTAAAGACCTTCCTGAGCTGGAGGCTGCAGCTGTATCATTGTTTTTGATATTCCTTGATGGACCTTTTTCCATAAAATTGTCTAATCGTTTTTTTGAAACCCACTTGTATTTTTGGCTGCCATAACATCCCGTGGCAATGAGTTCCACAACATCATTAGGTATTGTGTGAAAATGAACTTCCTTTTGTTTGCTTTTGAACCTGCTTGCTGCCTGCCAGTTTGAGTTGGTGCCCTATTTTTTCTGTTAAGACTACTTTAAAATAATCGTTGCTGTTTACCTTTTCCATGCTGTAACATCTTGTCTAGAACTTAATTGTTCTTCTCCTTGTTTTCCACATTGAAAGGCTCTGATTTGCTTCAGTTTTCCCTATGCTAAGGCTTTCCAACATCTCTTACGCGGCTTTGGTACACCATTTTCTTGCCCTTTCTGTAGCTTTGTATTTCCACAGTTACTGAAACTGCGTTCAGTATTGAAGAGATGGGCATACTATGGCTTTATACAGAGGAATAATGCCATATTCTGCTTTGTTCTCATTCTACTCCTAAAAATTCTTAACAGGATGGTTTTTCCCAACTGCTGACACTGTGCTGATCTTCTCAGAGAACTATCCGTTTCTCCAGGATTTCTTTCATCAGTGGTAACAGCTGATTTAAAGCACAGCGAGAATGGCTTTTTCCTCATACTTTATTTTTCATTTATGAACTTTGAATTAAATTTACTATTTTGATACCCACCCACTGAATAAATTTCAGGTTTCATTTTTGGGAATGTCTTTGTATCATCAGCTACCTACCTACAGCATTTCCAGATCATTTATGAAACAGCAGTAGTCACATCACAGACCCTATTCAGAGGCCGCTGGGGAGCTCCCTACATCACTGACGCTGAACATCTATTTCTCTTGCTTATGATCTTTTCATCAGTTATGTCACTTATTCTCTCTTCCATTCGTCTTGCAGTAAGGCTCGTTTATGTGCTAGATTTCATACCATAGTTAATAATCTGGCAATTTCCCATGTGGTACCTGTGGGGATTATCAGTTAATCTTCATACCATTTTGTTATTTTCGTCTGTGCTGCTGCCTTAAATTCATTCTCGTTGCAAAAAGCTGTAGTTTTCTGTATTAAACATAGACATAAAGATTCACTGAGCTTTCTTGCTATCACCTTATCACCTGGGAGCGGTTTCTAAATACCTCAGTCAGCTCTTGGTACTGTGAACAGACCAAGGCACAGATTTACACATCGGAACAGAGTTCTGTATTTTTCTGTGGTCAAGTTGCTTTGGGATTTTTGGCCCAGTAGCTGAATTTCTCTCTATCTCTCTTTAAGGGTAATGACACTGATTCTCTCACTGGAGAACTAAAACTGAAATATATTAGTGTGTGAGGTGGAGTTAGGAAGTCAGAGCTCAAAGTTATTCTAGAAAAGCGGATGATTAGGTGGGACATCCGAAAAATAAAGAACAGAGGGACAGAAAAGGGAAAAATCAAATAAATTAAAAAGCCTTTTTCCTAATTATGCTAAAAGGCTACAGTTTTGGCATTTTTGATGACTGAAGCTTTTCAGCTTAACTGCTAATGGTTAGCATGAGTAACGTTACTCAAGTTTATTTACATAGTACTGGGTTAATTTGTATAGTATGCTTATAAGGAAACACATAAAAAATGTTTAAAAATTTAAATAACCTGATTTGCTAATTATTCTGTAATTATTCTTTTCTGTGTATAAGTTCCTTATACCTTACTAGGTTTGTTCTTTTCTCTACTGAATTAGTTAACTAAAATACAGCATTATTCTCCTGTTGTCAAAAAAGCAGCCAGATACTTTGCAAACATGACTAGATAAATGTTAATTGTATGAGAATTCCATGATCAAGCAACCAACTGCCCTGTAAAGGCATATTTTCGATGACTTCTGCATGCAGCCAAAGGACAGGGAGGACATACTCAAGAGAGCACAGTCTTGCTTGCATCTGATTGACATCCACTGAAATGTGCATTAGCCTCCTTCAGGATGAGGTGTGTTTCTTTTCAGGACAGCTACCTGAGTTTCATAACATGAGACTCATTAAAATCTGTCATGAGAAATCAGGAGTTAACAGAATCCAGTTTCTGTAGCATTAACCTTAAACAAATGCAGTATATAGTGATCTCAGTTCAGGTAGATTGAGTTTCATGTGAGATCTCAAAATGTTTATTTTACAGCATCCTTTGCTGAGTTTGTATAGCATTGCTGTTCCCTTTCTCCAGATGGGAACATGCAGGAGTGCAAAAGACAGGTGGCTTGCTCAAGGACATGAGAATCTGTCTTCAGTCCAGTTAACTGGTGCCTTACTAGCGCTTGTGTTAGCTGTGCTTTGGTCCGAGTAGTCATCTGGATTGTGTTGCATTCCCTTTGTGAGCTGCTAGCATTCCTTAATACCAAATCTTGCAAGAAAGTTGCCCTAAGGATGTGTAGGGCTCTAAGCAACAAGCACAGAGTAAGCTGGCTGCAAAGCCTTTTTTGTCTGGGGATCCTGTAAGTGAAAGACAACTGCATCATGTGGCTCTCTGTGCTGAGGAAGGATGGGCTTCACTTACATTTTCTTTCTCAGTTAATTGTGATAGGATTTATCTGTCCTAAGTGTGGGAGGTGGGGAAGGCACAAAGGCTTGGTCTGCATCCTTCCTGAGAAGTGGTTCCAACATCAAAAATCAAAGCCTTGTTTTGGTGTTCAGAGCTGGTAGTTCTGGTCCTGGGGTGGTATAGCTCGCTCTGAAGCACCACCAGCCTCAGAGTTTTGCCTATGGATGGGAAGCAGAATTCAGGTTGACATAAGAGCCAGTGTTGACAGAAATGCAGAGCTGAGCATAGCTGAGATGAGACCTCAGAAGTCTGGATTCTCAAACCTCTGCTTTAATAGCACGGGATATTTATGGCCTTGATAAAATTAGGGAAGAAAGATGAGGAGCATCTTCTCGTGCAGTAGTCTAAAAATGCTGGGAAATCCTGTTGCTGAGGTTTTCTAAAAGATTAGAAACTTCTCAGATACCTCCCTCAGCAATGAATGTGTCAAAATGTGAAAATTAAAATGTCCTTCTCAGAAACCGGGAAGCATCTGTGTGTCAATCGCTTTGAAGGTCTGGCTGATGCTGGGGCTATGGTTTAATGTAGTCAGAGTCTGGTTCTTTCATTAGAGAAAACAGAATCAAATGGAAAAATGAAAATAAAATAACGCTTCTGCAGCTTTCTTTGTAAACAAATCAGAAACCTTAAGGCCAGGATAAGAACACAGTGGCTACCAACTGGAATAACTCAGCTTAGGCTTGATAGAAGGAAATGATAGGTCTCAAGTATATGCTACCTCACAGGAAGATTGTAATGAAATCCAGCCAGCTTCAAGAGAAAAACAAAACCTATTGATTTTATTCCAAGGGAAGAAAGAGAAAAAGAACAGATGTATGGAGTCTTCTGTCCACTTACTGCAATCTGCAGTGCTGACTTAGAAACAGATAATGGCTTAGCCTTCTTTTCTTCTTGTGCTTCCCTCTTTAGAAATGCCCTGGCTTAGACACCAAAAAGATTCAGTTTGGGGTAGCAGAAAGGAGGGGGAACAAGGACCTCACACAAGAACTGACCTAAACTCTGAGGAGGTTTGTATAATCTAATTTACAATAAAATGGTATTTACAATGTTATCAGACAAAGCTTAGCAGTGTTAAGTTAAACAGCATATAATGTGATTAGTGGGGGAGTCATGCCCATGATGTCATACACATTCTCTGAACTCTTGGAATGGGCAGATAATGTCTCAGGCATTTATTCTCTTGTGACACATAAGAAAAGCTCTGTAAAGATTTGGGGGATGGGAAGGAAATGTGCATGTACACATGCTCGACAGTGCGTGCGCGCACACAGCTACAGTGGAGCTGACAACACTATAGACAGCCTCTCCCTTTGGCGCAGAACTCGACCTGTGGTTGCACCCTGCTAGCATAGTGCTGTGTAGTGGTTACAACAGGCCTTTGGGAATAGTTTAGAAGCTCTATGTTCTATTCTTGACTCTGCCGCAGACTTGGGTTTTGACCGCTAAATCTTCTTTGCCTCTGGTAACTCCATTTTTAACTAGCAAAGGTAGTCAGCCGTATCTGTAAAGTGCCCTGAGTGAAGAGCTGTATGTAGATTGAAACCACTGGCATTCTGTTCATTATGCAGAACAAATACAGCTAGACCACAAAGAGCTTTGCTGTAGATAACAGCAAGCAATTTCACAGTTAGTAATGGCCCATTCATAGAAAATTAAATCTTTATCTTTCTGTCTCTCTGAGGCATGCAAAATGCAAAATTTTGGCTAGTCTAATTAATCTGGTAAGCAACACAGCTCTCATCTATAGGTTCACATCAAAGATAAGCTAGGCCATATTTATTTTAAAGCATGTTTTGGTTTAAAAAAAGCTCTTGCTAAAAGCTTCTGAATCAGGAAAAGCTCCCCTTAAACTTCAACATTATTGTAGTGGTTGTGAAAGGACAGATTCTGGAGTAATTCCATTAAAGAAAAGTATTTTACTCCCCAAGTCCGCTAGAGGCAATTAGCTTAGAATCTAGCCCATATTGCTTCATGCATGTCAACGTTTAATAGAAACACAAAGTTGCATAAACGTTCTTTCTGTTCTTCTTCTGATGTGAAGGCAGTATAAATTGTTTAACTCTGGTGTAGAGATTGACTAGATAGTATTCCTGTTTTCAGTGACGCATGGAATGAATGTGGGCTAGACTTGAGTTCAAATGGGAGTTGCAGATGTGGAGAATGAGATGGGGCCTGCAGACAGAGCTGAAAAAAACTTGAAGAAAAGTGGTGGGCAGGAAGGAATAAGTGAGCTTGGAAACTATGGCTCATGCAATGTCAACTCTAATATACATTAAAATCAACTGCAACGCTTGCGTGATACCCATGTTTTATCACAAGAAGTAGTCATTGTCTTGGCTGCAACACTGATGTGTGTTTATGGCATTAGCGTGGATTTGTTGAGAAATGCGTACATGAATTTTATTTGACTGCAGAGGGATGCCATCACGAATAAATCTTTGTTGTTAGAAAGGGTAAGCCAAACTTTTGTCTCTGTGGCTGATAAATCAGGAGCAGGGGCCAAGTGTAATATGGACAGAGTGGAGCATTGGCCAGTTTGATCGGACATGTGGGACGTACTAATAACAACAGTGAACGAAAGCGAAGCCTACAGGTAGACACCTTCTAAATAATCAGGGCTGACAGTTTTACTACAGTAGCGCAGCTTAACGCTTTGTAGGTATGTGCTACATCATAGGTGCTGCTTCTATTAAATAGTCTGCAAGCATTACACAGCTTTTATTTCAGGCATTTTTCTGTTTGTTAATGTTTTTTTCCACTCTTACAGTCATTACAAATGGAATATCTTATTGTTGCAGATGCTATTGCCAATGAATGACTCTGACTAATGTACCAGAAAGACATTTAAATGACCTAGATTAAACTCACAGAGGACTGGGCACCCCAGATATATTCTCAAACTCAGAACATTTCCAGGAAGGAGTATTTCTGACACTCCTTGTTAAAGCCATGTACAAATAGTTATCTGATACTTGGGCAATCAGGGAAGCTGCGTGGAGGCAGATGGCACACAGTGCCTTGAGTCTTGAGAACTGGGCTGGGTTATGGACCCGCCGAATTACCGTGGTAAGATGTCCTGTCCTGTGCCTCAGTTTACCCATCTGTAAAAAGCAGGGTGTGATGCTTTGTATAGCATCTGGCCTAGGAAAAGTGTTCTGAATGGCTAGTGACAAACGCCAATGAGGGACATACACAGTCCTTAAAGTAAAAAACTTCACAAACTGTAGAGCCTGAATATCTCAATGAACAAAATGCCTTCCTCCCAGCTCTCACAGGAAGTGAGTTAATTGGTAGGCCAATAACTATAATGAGGCAGAACCTGGGGTTTTGCCTGTGTATAGTGACATCCTCCCCTTGGGGCCAAACTCCTGTTCCATATTATGAAAGCAGTAAAAGGTCCCCTCAGCAGGTGCTGCATAAAGGCATTTCAGCTTTGCCTTTGCAGTGCTGGAATTGCCAAGCTATTGCTTTCCTGAGTCTCCAAATGAATTCCCCAACTCAATGTGGAACAGCTGTGTGATAGATACAGCCTTGAGAAAAGGGGTGGCAAAAGAACACAACAAATGGGGATTTAATCAAATAGCACAGGGCTGCAAAACAACATCAGCGTGTTTCTACTCAGCTTTCCTTTGGGTAAGGGAGACCCTCTCAGTTATCACAGTTCAGAGAAGAGAGGTAATGTGTGATTGTATGCTATTAAGGGCCATATTGTGTAGTGAGAGTAAGTGAATAACCCTGGCTGTGTTCATGAATGCAGTGAATAACAGCACGGTTTACCTAGAATGATGCCCAAGAACTTCACATCCTGAAGAAAGATCTTTCTTATAACTGCCTGTGTATTGCTGCTGCCTCTGTGGAGTTAATGAAGGAGTGGTTTACCAAAGCACCTAGGCTTTAGCCATTTAAGCCAGGAAGTGAATTAGAAACTGCAGTAAGATGGGACGAGTCTGAGAGGGTGGAAGTAATTCTTCTAGTAGAGTTTAATTAGGACAGAGTAGCGTTTCTCTTCCTTCATACATGATTGTGGAAGTAGTTGCTTTCTTATTGAAGCCTTCTGAACCATAGGTTGCACAAAAAGTGCTCTCTCAAGTAAGAAAAGATTATATTAAGGGCCACAAACGGTGAGAGTTACTGTTTTGTACTTGTCCTTAAAAAGGGTACTTTTAGCAATGCTTTTATTTAATACTTTTTGAAAGGAAAGTTTGTTGTGTGTCAAGTCTGTCTATGCGAGTTTCCAGAGTGCTTCATAAGAGCTTTTTGGAAGTCTGTCTACCTTGTCAAATACTGACTATGCCTGTTTGATCTAAGTGATTTCTTAGTTATAAGTGTTATGTCTGAAATACAAAACACAGGAAAAAAGTAGAATGAAGGAAGAGTTTGTAACAAAAAGAGTATAGCTAGCTAATTACTGTGGCAGGATGATGTCGTAGAAAAATCAACACCATTATGAAACTGCCATTTTTTCTTGTTTCCATGTCATAAAATTTCCTTGAAATCTTTTGGTTTTGAGTGTGTGCGCACTTTACAAAGTGATCAGAAGCTAAACAGCAGCATCTGTCAGAGAAGATAAATGACCTACCAGCAAATCATCTCAGTTAAAAGGAAGACAAAAATCTATGGAGTCGGGGAATGAGTTTTAAATTAGCCATTTCACTTAACTTTGCCCTAATGAAGGGCTAATCTTTGGACCCCTGCAAAACAAATGAGAGCATCTAGTTAGATCCAGCGGAAACCAGTCATTGAAAAGGCTTTTTCCTTATGAACCTAATTGGAAGCAAAATAATTCCTTTGATAGCTGTCTTCATTTAACAGTATCTTTCCCTTTTCCTGATTTATATACAGTAAACTAAGGACTCTGTTAATTACAAACACATTTGCCTTTTTGCAGATTGACAACTACACACGCTTGGGTGAACCTGGCCAGCGCACTCACAAGTAAGTTGCAAAGATCTGCAGTGCAAGTTCTTTAGAGGTTGCCTGAGAAGAACCTCATCTAGAAGGCAGTAAGGTAGCCTGCACTTAAAAAGCCTTTTCTGTATATTGAGGCAGCAATGTGTGTGGAGTCAAGCGGAGTGTGGGCCACTGTGGAAATTAGCTGAATTTACACAAGTTAAAATCTGACCTGGGATTTCAAGGATATTTTATTCATTAAATTAGCTCGTTCTTGTATTTTTATCTTATGTAATGGCAAAATAAGTATTTGTTTTTCTAAAATCTGAAGAAATGATAGAAAAAACATTGGGCACTTGATTGCTGTAGAAGCAGGATTGTGTCTTTAAGGCAGAAGAAAGGAATGTGTCAGTCGTGGCCCCTCTAAAACAGGGACTTATCTTGATTATAGTATTAGCTTGGTAGTAGAATATGATCTCATCACTGTGAAAGATTACATGAAATATCAACTTGGCTGGCCTTAAAACAGCTCTATTCTCAGTTGCATTTTCAATTGCTGCAGCTGACATAGGGTTCTGTAATTTGAAGAGATAGCCATAAAGATGTTTTGCAGAATTTGGCCTATGTATTCAAGTAAAAAAAAGTGGGAATGGATAAAAGCATGACTGCCTCTGATGTTTTCGATTTTTTTTTTTTTTTTTTTTTTTGAGAATTTCAAGAGCAAGCAAAATTTGAACACCCTTAACTTCAGGGTACTTAGAATTTATATCAAACCTGGGAAAACAGATACCTGTCTAATGGAAAGTCAATGTAGGCTAAATGTGAATTATAGTCCACCTTCAAGGAATGATATGCTTGGAGAGACTAACTGCATAAGACAGTTTTGAGCAGTAGGTGTTCTGGATACTGTAATCAGAGGGACATGGGAATGCTGTTTGTGGAGCACATGATATGCTGTGCTTGTGCCTTCAGCTGTATGTTTGCTCTGAAGCCTAGAAGCCAGGTGGCATTTTTCTTGAGCGAACGAATATTAGGTGTAACTTATTCCTGGGTAGTTTCAGGGAAACCGTTTTGCTTTGAATTTGTATCCTTCTAAGTATGTTTCCACATTGAAGGTGGTGTTTTGAAAGGAACTAAATCAACTTTCTACCTTGAGATTAGGCTATAGACTAATTATTTACTCAAGGCAGTAAGACGTCCTCTGGGTGCTGGAACTGTCAGTCTGGCAGATAAGAACCTACCTGGAGAGTAAATTTCAGCTGAGTACTCAGCTGACAAATCTGATATTTCTGAGACAAATTCAGAAGGTCTATTAATTTGCTTTTTGTTTTATGTCAGCATCTAAAATGCTTCCTAAAATGAGGAAAAATAGACAAAAATATTTATCTGCCAAATCACATGGATGCCTGGCATGTATATTATGTATTTGTTTTCCTAAGCTTAGATTCAAAGACTACAGCAATGCCCTGGCCCAAAAGTAAGGATGGGAAAAGGTATAAAAACCCCACAATGGTCAGGGTTTTCTCATGCACTGATTCCAGCCATTGTCTCCTCAGAAGCTGTCTCATTTGGAGAAAGACACGCCCCTCAACTCATATGGAAAGAGGATACAGGAAGCCCCAAATACTCATTGTGCAATGTTTGCCCATTCTTCTGTCACTTCTTTTTCCCCTCAAATTCCACTGTTAACTCATTTATCTCCCCCTTTTTTCCCTAAATACAGTTTTCTTCCCCCAATCCACTTTCCTACTCAGTGCCTTGATGTCCTCTCCTTCCTCTTGTGATGTTTGCAGGCATAATCCTGCTCTCAAAAATAGTTTGTACTCCTTCTGCGTTTTCTGCTGTGCTTACAAAAAAAAAAAAAAAAGGCCTTTACAGAGGAAAACTCGCATGTTCTGTCTTCCCCCCTGCACCGTCTCCTTTCAGATTTCTGCCAAAGCTTGGACTTGCATCCTGGCTGGGTATAGGGCAGGTCCAGTAGCTACTGCACATTCCTTTGAACTACCTACCTCATCTGAAAACTTTCAGGCAAGAAAGCCTTTCAGCTATTCACTCTGTTCATATGCAGCGTAATCTGTTTGGCTCCTGAATGTTACAATTTATGCTCAAATTGAGAGCCAAACACCTTTTTTTTTTTTTTTTTTTTTTTTGAATGCTGTTTTCAGTTTGACTTCTCCAGTGGGGTAGTAGGTGCCATGCACTAAATGAAGAAAATGTCGAGTGATGGAGGCCATTTGGGCATGATTGGAGCCATGGTCTGAACCCCGGGTCTGTGCAAATAAAACATCAGTAGACCTGCCAAGCCTAAGAAAAACTGTTTTATTTCTAGGGATATATCCCAGGAACTGCGTTTGGAACATAGGCACTATTCTGAATGACTGTTGTAGCAGATTTTGCGGCATTTTGTGTATCTTTTCAAAAGCCCAGAAGAATTACTTTAAGAAGAAAGGAGTTGTCAGGCTCAGTGTAGCAGAGGTCAGGTTCTACTGCATTTGTGTATTTCTCTCTGTTTCTTTACCTGAACTTTCAGTGGCAGATCTGAATTAAGATGGTCTCTGAAGACTGAACTGGGAGGACCATAATGTTTCTCTGCTGTAAAGAGCAAAACTTCAGCTTAAAAGGAATGAGTCATGGGCTTTCTATTTTACAGGCAGTTAATTGAACTAAAAAATGGTGCTATAGTATTTTCTAAACTACTCTTTCTTGTAAACTGTGTATAAGAAGAAAGCTGTGGTTAATATAACTGAAGTTACGTAAAATTAAAAAAAAGAGTGAGCATTGAAACAAGGTAGCACTTAGTGCTGTATCTCTGTATTTCTAGGTAATCCTGGAAAAGAGTGCAAAAAGATGAACCACAAAGTAAAGAAAGTTAATGCAGAGCTTTCCAATAGAGTGCTGGGTGTTGGCTCAGAACCATGGTTCATCTGACTTGTCTTTTAACGTTCTGAAATTTCTGTTTATGTCGTTTTCAGTGAAGGTGCTTAGAAATATTGGGAGCCTAACCTGAAACTGAGAGGTGTTTGCTACAGACCTGCAGTGGCTATCATGAGGTGCAGTGACAGGTGTGAGACTGTGAAGAAGCACTCCCCTGCAGCTCCGTGACAGCTTTTTGGGATGAAACAGAGTTGTGCATTGAGGATCTCAAATTCTTTCCAAGGAGTCTCACAGGTAGTTGAGAGTGAAGACATTGAGTCATTTCTTAGGAGAGGATTTTGGTTTTATATCCTCAATACAGGGTGTTGCCGTAATAGTCATAATTATTATGGATAGAAGAAAATGCATTCAGGCTGCAGTTTTGACCCAATCTGTTTTTCTGCTTTTTTGCATTGGTACTTGCTACTGTGAGTTGTGTTGTGTGTTTTTATTTTTTCTCTCAGTAACAGTATTTCTAATTATGCCAAATGGGAACAGCAGGAAATAGCATGACCCAACCCTACAAGCAAATCGGTCTTTTAAGTTTTTGAATTATAAAGGACAGTGTTTGGGTTGTTTTTTTTTCCCTAAATAATCCTGTGTTAATGTAACTGCAAGATCATTTGTTTCCTCTCTACTGTACCTTCATTGAATTGTGATCTTTGAGAGTTCAGTCTAGATGAAAACATATGTATATTTCCTTGTGTTATTTCTTTTAGAATTTAAATTCTGTTAAGCTTTAGAAAAAACTTAGTCCTTGAGAGACTGGAGACAAAACTATATTTTGAATAAGTGGTTGATATGCATTAAGCTCCTGATTTTCTTCCTGGGCTGTTGCCCTCCCATTCCTATCTCAATGCTAGTCCCCTTTCTCATTGTACTTTCCTAAACCATCACTTCTCTTATTCAGAAACCTTCTTTAAATTCATATCTGTGGCCACACTCGGAATCAGTAAGCTGCAGTAAGTTAAAATAACGTCAGATTCTCCCTCTGCTCTTCTTTGTCCATCTTCTCTGTCTTGGTTTTCACACTGCCAACATATCAGGGCAAGCATCATCTACCTGATGTGTGTTACACGGCATCTCATTACTTTGCATGTGGTAGCTTCTGAGTATTGGTGTATTCTTAGCAAAAAGTACTTTCTGTTTATCAAGCAAGATGTGTTGAGCGATGCAGTGTCTAAATCTGGATTGAACTAGGATAATGTTTTAAGATTCAGGACTGAAATGGAGCCATATTTGAGACTGGATAGAGGTACGCTCACCAACAAGATTTTGGCCCTGAAATGGGAGGTCAGCATTTGGCCAACTGTTCCACCACTTGAGATTAATGGAGCTATTCCAGGTTGTTATCAGCCTAACTGAGATTTTAGTCCCTTTACAATGTTAAGTATATGTTTGTAAAGGCTTTTTAATTCTGGTTTTGAAACAAGTGGGTTTTGGAAAATTTAGGAAAGAATGGAAGGCAAGTATGCGCTTCCTGTAGTGCATCTCTCCCAGCACTGAAACTACTGTCTGCATTGCCCCAGAATGATTTAAAGGCTTCAGTCTCTGGCTTTGAGCACCAGATACTTTATGTGCCTTATACCTTTTCCCTTACCTTTGTTAACCAAAATGTTATGACATATTCCCATCATGCCTTCACACATTTCTTGTTTTCTTTTACTGTTTATTTCCTCCTAGCTGACTTGCCACCAAAATGACATACAAAGAAGACATTAAACCAGAAATGTCTCTACACTGCTGGCAAATCTCTTCAATAAGGCTGAAGAGCCCCTGGACTTTATTTTTCGCTTGTTCTGATTTTACGCTCGTGTCATTTAATTGATTTCAGTGGATTACTTTGGTCAGCTTAGTGTCAGGCTCAGAGGCTATGGCAAATACTTGCGTGTTTCTTAACATCAAAGCTTTACCTCTCAGTACAGACACTCTCCCTCATCCCTGGCAGAGAGAAAGTGTAACCCCCTCATAATGTCTCCTGTTCCCTAAACTTAAAAGTGCAAAAGGATTTTGATCAGACACTGTCAAAGTACAGGGCCTGTCTCAAAGGAAGAAAATAAAAGTTGCTGAGGCCAGAAGCATTTGTCTAACCTTTTCCTTATGGGGGGAGGGTCTGGCCTTTTTTTGGCCCTGTGTGCTTGTGTTGTGAGTTCGGCCATGTATACTTTGTGGACTGAAGGGGGACTGCTTTGCAGCATCTCCATCTCCTTGCAAAGAGCTGCTACTGCTGTCTCAGCCATGGGACAGGGAGCTGATCTTCTCTGAGACCCTGTACATGCTGGACAGATAAGAAGAGGCAGAAAAGAGGCAGGAGCCTCCAGGATTGGCAGACTGATAAGTCTAAGAATGGGACCAAGGGCTAATAACTATCTTGAATGATGCTTTGAGATGAACAAAATTATGTGAGGATTACAGAATTCATCATGAAGGCTTTAGAAAGTAGTAAGTTACTTGAAAACTGTGTTTAGGGCATCAAGCCTGTGTTGTGATCTACAGTGGCATCAGAGAATAAAATGTATGTAGCAAAAGCTGCAAGGATCGGGGTGTAAACTCACCTTTCTTGGAATATAAGTGCAGAACCTTTTGCTAAAGAGTTAGCAATAAAATAATCTTGTGTGTGGACAAAGCATCAGCAATCTGCATAAAATCACACACAGATTTGGAAGATCCATTCCTTTGTGGACAGAAAAAGCTTTGGTAGGAGTCAGGGTTTGTCTTCATTGCTTGTTTCAGGAATAAAGATACTAAGTTTATGGTAAGGATGGTTTAGCCACCCCTACTCAAGATGATGGCTGTTATTTCTTCTGTGCTCCACGTACATCCAGACTTCAGCTGAAGTGTAGGCAAAGCCTTCTTTGCATTGGAGAACTTCTAGGGCGTTTTGTGCTGTTTTTACAGACTCGCCTAACTATGGGGCCTTGTGCCTGTTTCATGTAGGTCAAGCCTATGCTGTAGTTTTTTGTTTCTTCAGAGGGGTTTGAATTTCGTTTAAAGAAATCCTGAAGCATCTAGTTTTTCATTCATGGATTAGAAATGTCCAGCATGTGTTACACTGGCTTAAGGGCATTTGCTTTTCTTGAACTGCTGAGACTGTGTACATTTTTCATGAGCTTTTTTCTTTTTTTCTAGTTTTCCTTTTCTTGGTCTCTACTAATCAAATCTGAACTTAATACTTGAATCAAATTCTAAACTCTGATGTTCAAAGTAGATTTGTGATTGGGCTGAAATAATTCATTCTGTCCATGCTGAACCCACCTAATCTACTTGCAAGTTGTATTCTTGCCCTTTGTAGTGCAACATTTCTGTCACCCAAGCAAGAAAAATAGATCTTCACATGCTTGGCCGATTCATGTAAGCCACTGTTTAGTGAATAGGCCCTTTGGTGTGTCATTTTTTTTCTGCTTGTTTGATAAACTTGAGACATAGTTACTTTGAAGATTGGGTGTTATCTACCTGCTCTGGGAACAGTTCCATGAAAACTGAGATTGGATCTCTGGGCTGCTGACAAGCTAATTCTGGACATTATTGCAAGCCTCAAGGTCAGTGTGCCTTTCAACAGCAGAATAGAATTTCTCGTGCATTCATCTCTCATTTTAAATAGGTCTCTCTAAACCTACACTTGAGCTACGCTTTCCTAGTGGTATGAGAATTCAAGCTTATATACATTGTAGAAGATTTTAAAGATACTGAGATCAGAAAAGAAGACGACCTTCAAACTCTGGAGAGGTTATTAAGTAACAGCAGGAGTCTTCACCCTAATGAACCTCTGTTCAACCTCTTGGCTGAAAAAAACCCACCTTACTGTGTTACAGTAACTGATGTGAAAAGAACTGGTGAATAGATGTTTTCTGGGAGACAAATAGAAGGGGTTTCTTGAGTGATTTTTGTTATTTCAGGCAGTACCTCAATAAGCCCATTTATTGGCAGTTTCAGTGGGGAGGTGAAAGAGTTGAAAGGACAGGGATGCTGAGCTCGGTTTTTCCAGAGCAACCAGAGGGTGTTGATCTGAGGCTGAAGGAACTGGCGTGATTCATGGGTCGCGCTTGTCTCAGACTGCTTGGGGAAGCATTTGCCTCCAGAATACAATCCTGACAGTTGTGCACCTTTAGGGGACTCTACTGCCGTCAGAAAGGACTATTGGGTGGCTTCTGCTGTACTGTCAAAACATGCTTAGCTCTTTCACTATTGCCAATTAGTTTTGATCAAGTATTTAGGCAGAGTAGAACCCTGGTGTGTGTTGACAGTGTGTAGAAATCTCATCTTGCAAACAGAAAAAACTGACAAAGATGATACCTTGCTACAAATCACTTCCATTGTCAAACACAGTTAATGCTGTTACCTGTAGGCTGTCATCTCTTGTTCAGACTTTGGTTTTTTTCATAGACTTGTAGAATAGTTTGGGTGGGAAGAGGCCTTTAAAGGTTATCTAGTCCAAACCCCCCTGCCATGAGCAGGGACAGCTTCAACTAGATCAGGCTGCGCAGAGCCCCGTCCAACCTGGCCTTGAATGTTTCCAGGGATGGGGCATCTACCACCTCTCTGGGCAACCTGTGCCAGTGTCTCACCACCCTCACAGTAAAGAATTTTTTCCTAATATCTAATCTAAATCTGCCCTCTTTCAGTTTAAAACTGTTGCCCTTTGTCTTATCACTACACTCCTCTTAAAAAGTCTGTCTCCAGCTTTCTCGTAGGTCCCCTTTAGGTATGGAAAGGCTGCTATAAGGTCTCCTTGGAGCCTTCTCTTCTCCAGGCTGAACAACCCCAACTCTTTCAGCCTGTCTTCATAAGAGAGGTGCTCCAGCCCTCTGATCATCTTTGTAGCCCTCCTCTGGACCTGCTTGAGCAGGTCCATGTCTTTCATATGTTGGGGGCCCCAGAGCTGGAGGCAGTGCTGCAGGTGGGGTCTCACCAGAGTGGAGCAGAGGGGCAGAATCACCTCCCTCGACCTGCTGGCCATGGTGCTTGTGATGCAGCCCAGGATACGGTTGGCTTTCTGGGCTATGAGCACACCTTGTCGGCTCATGTGCAGCTTTTCATTCGCCAGTACCACCAGGTCCTTCTCCACGGGGCTGCTCTCAATCCACTCATCCCCCAACCTGTATTGATACTGGGGGTTGCCCTGACCCAGGTGCAGGACCTTGCACATTTTAGTACTGAGTTTCTGCAAAGGAGCTGAAATAAATGCTGGACCTAGCTAGTGCTTTCAAGTCTGTAACGAGGCCATCTCCTTATGGAGTGTCAGGAGGAGCTGGGCTGGCACCCCCTACCCTATGAGATCACTGTCCCTCAACAGGTGTTGGGTGTGCCAGAACAGAGGATCCACCTCTTTCTTGGGAAGTCAGCCAGGAGTCCTGCTGCTTTCACACTACAATTTCTTGTGTATCTCTGACCAACGAATAAACTCCAGGGTGTAAATACATTCACAGCTAGTTGGAACCGAACAGAATTGTGAATAAAAAGAGCAGCAGTTAGAAACACTTCAGTTTTCAAGCAATAGGGTAACAAACTCAAACACGGTAACATGTAAAGTGGGAGATTTAGAAGTATAGAGTCTCCAGAGCATTCATTTCCAGGCAATGGAGAAACAGCGTGTTAGGGGGGAGAGAGAGAGGATGTGTCCTGCAAACCAGGAGATACGTGTTCTGATACACTCGATATGCATGAATGTGTGCAAATTGTTATCTCTCTCTGTGCTTTGGTTTCTCCAGGAAATAAGGAAAAATTGTAGTCAGATGAAATATGCCATGTCAATTATTTTTCTTTCTTATGAAAGATCCTTCCTCTTTATCCACACCCTGCAATGTGTGCCATGTTTTGCATGCTGTTTCTGAACCCTCTGACTTGCTGACCTTCTTTGGGCAAATAAAGGTCTGATGTAACTTCCCATGAGTCCCACCTGATACAACTTCCTTTTGATCCCATCAAAGCTGTTTTATGATGACTGGAGGGACTGCTGCAGAGCTCCCAAAGTTCAATTTCTTGTCTGACCACTGTAGGCCACTGTAGACCCCAACTGTCTGGAAAATCAAAGCCGCCTCTGGAGAGAGTTTCTTTGCCTGTTGGAAAGTAGCAGAGAATGGCAGCTACACTTAAAGTTTAATAAAGGTCTTTTGAGCAGTATTAGGTGTTTATGGAATGTCTGTAATATGTACATAGTATTAAAGTACATGTTAACATTGTTACTACTGCCTTCAAGCAAGGGGGAAGATACTGCAATTTTTAATGAAGTGCTTATGGCTTTGTTGATTGCAGGAGTGTCCAGCTCCCTGTGCTGTGGGACTGCAGAATTCCTGAAGAGGTGGTGTTTATCTTGGGTCTGCATGTGCAGCCTGATCTGGCTGGGTCTGAGACTATTGGCTGCTGAAATCTTGCCTTCAGACTTGCAAGATTTGAGTAGAAGATGGCAGAAATCGTGCAGGAGTAACTTTCTCCTTCACGGATGGTCCTGTCAGCCTGGGATGAGATTTATTAAGACAAGACTCTGGTCTGGCCATACTAGAATCAGATCTGGATTTCTTCTGAATCGAGGTCTGGATAAATTAAAAACAAAGAAGCATGATACTTGGTTTTGAGGATTTAAATCCCAACTGTTCATCTTCTAGTTTTCAAGAGGTTCAGATCTGAGGGTCGGATTTCAGGAAATTTTCGTTTAGGGAGTGACTGTTTAAAGAGTTGCAAGAGCCCTAGAAACCAGAGTTCTTTGTTCATAAGCCATGCATAGTGCAGACAACAGCAATAGCAGCAATCCATTTCCCCATGAATTGCAAACAAGCTTAACCCTGAGTTGGAAAGACCATACTCTGGAGAGGTGAAAGGAAATTCAATATCTGAGCTAAGTGTGTTCTGACTTCCTTGGAAGAAAGACTGCCAGCTGTGCAAAGTTATGATGATGATGTGACAAGGACCCATCGTCCACTGGGGCCTCCATGAGCCAATGACATTCAGGAAGGACTGCAAAATAAGCAGTCCCACAGGGTGGGGGGCATGGAGGTAGGCAGTAGGCCGTTATTATTCTTATGCCTGGTATATTTGGATGCCTTGAAGAGCTTCAAGGTAAAACTTCTGATGTCTCTTTTACAATGATCTGTTTCTCTACATATTTTGAAATATCTGGTTCCAATGGTACTAAAAATCTGCTGTGACTGAGAACTTTTCCAATGCAAAGTACTTGTTAAAATATAACACGTGTCCAGACTAGACTTGAATAAAGATTGTCCTATTCTTCAAATTGTGTTGAAAGTTTGGCAATTTTCTTGAGCTTCCAATGTAACTTTCCATTGACGTCTAATTATAGACTTAAAAGTAAAAAGTCTTTCCTATTTTATAAAGCATAATAGTGACCTTTACCAAGTCCGGTCTCTTTTTTTGAAGTCAGATATTCAGGGATGTGTTGCTATTGGGCTTTTTTTTTTTCTTCTTTCTTTTCAACAAGTGATTCTAAAAAACAGTGTCCTCTTTTCCAGCCTGTTTTCTGAGCAATGCTGTTTCTGTTTGTCAGCCCAAGCTTCATCACAGTCTGATAAATGTGCCTGCTGGAGTATTTATGTTACGTTTCTATGTGCTGCATTTTTGTCTCCCTTGGTGTGGGTCTTGTCTTTTTGTTCTTATCATATGCTATTTGGCCCTAGCCTATGTTTGTCTTTCCCAGCTGGAGGTGGATGTTGCATGGTACTACTACTTTGAATCTTTCTTTTCTGTTTGAAGGCATTTTCCTACAGTAACGAGCAGGTGGCATTTTCCGATAAAGGAAGGGTACTCTCTCTTCTCTTGATACCAATACTGTCTTCTCAGTCAGCCATTTGGAGTTTGAGAGTGGAAATGTTGCTTTTTATTAACATATTTCTGATAGTCTTAATGCAGCTACCTGTGCTGTCAATCTGTTTAATTCAGTGAAAGCTCTAGGGCCTTAGCGCTGCTGGAACATAGGTTACTAACCCAAAGCTGTGTTTGAAAACGTTTGTCAACTGTTTTGTGCCTGAGTTTATCCATTATACAAATTGATACAATGCTATGTGAGTAACGCTGTCATCAGAAGAATCTGCATTTGCAATATATTCTTGGTATTTGTGAGTCTTCTGTTGAAAGACTACAAGATTAAATTAAAGTATTATGGGGTAAATGGTGCGTGTTGCTGCTTTTATTCATTACTTTTCCACATATTTTCCTAATGACAGTGTTTTTAACTCAGGAGCTGACTGATTTAATTTGTTCAAGGAGATTATTCTTACTCTGTCATTTGTGGAATACAGGTGTGTTCCTGAAAAGTCTTAAATGTCTCTCTTGAGCAGCTCCGCTAGCTTCAGCTTCTTGAAGGACTGGGCCTACAGTTCATTACTGATAACCCAGATATATTGCTGTTGAACCCCTGCTTGTAGGAGATACTCTGTGGGAAAAAGTGCTTTATTTGATTCTGAGGATCTTCACAAAATTCTTTCTGTTCAAGTTTAGTTTATTGTTTTATGGTTTTCCACTACAAGTGAGATTTGTACTGTGCAACTGTGTCCAATCAGTGCAACAGCTCAAAGCCTTTAGTACAAAATATTTTCTATGATTGCTTAATACACCAGATAAATTCAATCAAAAGCAGATATTTAAATCTTTCTGTAGCAAATGCCAGGCAGACTTTTCAAGGAAGGCTTGTGTATGTGCTTTATTTTTTTCTTTTATTCATGTTTTCTTTGCCTATCTTTCTCTACCTTAAATATGAGAGGCCAGAAATTGTACTTTTGTTGATGCCATAGACTTTTCCTTTTGGATCCATATATTCCTAATGGCTCTTGGGAAATTAATTAGAAGCAAAATCCTTTATCATAGTTACAGGAACTTGATAATTAAAGACTCATTCCTTCTGACATAATATGGCTAGACAGGCACTTTTTAATTTGGTAACTTTGGATTCAGATCTTGAATCCATTATACTGGTCAATAAAATACTTTCTTGTAATGCCATAAGGTTTTGCCATTATTGAAGGAGGAAAAAAAAATAGATGGAAAAAAGCAGGTGAGGAGGATAGAAAAGGAAGGCTGTGATATTTTCTTCTTAAAGAATTTATAAATGCTGGTGCGAGTCTTATCTGACATGAGGTATATAAATATTAGAGAAGTTCCTTCTCTATCAAAGTTCTTTTTTTTCTCTTATGAATAGTCTGTATTTGGTTTTGAAATCCTCTACCCTGAAGGTAGTTAAGACTTGGAACAAGTCAGTCTTAGGAATCTCTGTAGAGCTCATTTTTACAAAGAAATGTGCAGTCTGATTTTTCAAAACAAAGGGTGTCAGATCAATAGTAAAATCATGGAACAATTTGAGGTTTAGTCATCATTTGTCTTTTCTTATATCTTTGTATGCATATGTGCATACGTGCTATTTTGTAAAAATGAAGAAACACCATTAGAGATTGGTGTCTTCCTTTTAGTTATGGTCTGTTATTATGATTTATTAGATTGCAGCGGTACTGAGAGACTGGGATTCCCATATGCTGGGCACTGGGCAGGCAGAGGATGAAGTTAGTTTCTTCAGTGAGGACTCGGTATTTGTTTGCTTCAGGCCTCCTTGAGGAGGAGGTGGCCTTGCTTCTGATGTCCTCCAAAGGGGTGCAGGTTTGCATTGTCACTGTTCTTAAAGCAGTCTGGTCTCCTCATATTCTTCACTTGCCAGTAACCTAGCAAGTTAACCTAACTAGGTGGGTTAGTCTATAAACATGTTGAACGTGTCTTCTGAGGGCATGTGAATGAATATGGGACATGTATGTTTGTGTGCATTAATCCTAAAATCATGCTGAGAGAAACAGCGTTATCGAGTATGTTCTTGTGTCCTTCCAATGGGTGTACTCATGTCTGATTTTGATTTGAGCAGGTGAATGACTCGATAGGCCATTAGCAAGCATTTGACCTACTATGTTCCCTATTTCCCTTTCCAGCTTTGACACTCTGTATAATTTATGTAGCAATTACACTTCAGTTGTAACTCAATTCCTGGTATTGTTCCTTTTACAGAAATCAGTACTGAAAGGCATCTTAGTGATGGAGGGCTTGGAATAACGACCAAGCTATTTGTCTATTTAATATACATTTTTCAAAGACAGCATTTTAATGAGTGGGAGAACACAATAGGGCTAACTGTACTTCAGAAGTTCAGCACTGGTTTTCAGACTCTTCGAATTTCAGCCTGCGCCGTCAATGCTGAGTGATACCGCTGAAGAACTGTGAAATGGAGAGCTACCCTGTCCCCCCCTCCCTATGCCCCTTGCAAAATAAAAGGCAGGGGAGAAAAACAATGCTACTCCAACTTATTTATCTTTATCCAGTTCCTCTGTCAGTAAGGGGATGAAGCGAAAAATTCAGAACAAAGTCACTTAAAAAATCAAAGGATTAAAAGCCGATGTATGTGATCCTGATGAATTGGATGATTCAGAAGATGTTAACCAGAGCAACAGCTGTAATGGAAGGAGAGCCTGTAACAAACAGGTTTTCTGATTTATCGGGGTAATCAAGCATAGAAGTGGGCAGGCACTGGGTGGTACAGAATACCAACATTTTTTTTGTGCTGCCTGGGAGATATATTTGAACCTCTAGGGAAGAAATGCCCCCTCCCCCTTAATTCCCCTGAAGATTTTTTTTTTTTTCTTTTCCTGAAAATGAAAGCAGGGGAATGAGCATTTCCCTAAGTTTAAAATGGTTACTGCTTGTTCTTTGCTGTTGGTAATGTAACTACCCTCACAGGAGACTAATCCTGCTTATTGAGGACTCCATTCCCTAACATAAGGGAGGTAATAAGTGAAGGGAAACTGGCAAATATAAATCTAGGGATGCTGGGCTGCTTAGAGAAATGCAACAAATGCCCTATGCTGTTTTCAGTGTGGTTTAGTTTGGTAGCAACTAATAGTCTTCGGATTGAAGACTTTTAAAAAAAGAACCCACCCTAAAATAACTCTTAAACCCATCTCTAATACTATTTTCCTTGCCTGCTGGTGTGATGTCCCAACCTCTCTTTCATGTGTAAAATCAATGGGAACATGATGCAGACAAAGTTTAACATGACTTGACTGTGCTTATGTTCTTAGAGATAACAATCTGTCCAGTGTGCTGGGACTGAGGCTTTCATCAAGTTTTGTCCCTTATAATACACATTACATTTTAACATGCTTTGCAAGTTTGCATGCAGGGAGCACACCCTGCAGTACAGGCTTCATAGTGATACTCTCTGAAATCCCCCAAGCAGTGTATCTGCTGAAAAATACCAAGTCTTGGCATTTATCAGTCTGGGAGTTTTCTCATGCAGAGCTGTTTTCTTCTTGAGATCAAATCCCTGAAGAGAATTGACTATCTAGCCTTGATAGGGCATTTTGAGCTTATAGATGTCTGGTTGCATCATCTATTTGTAACTCTTTATTACTTCTGAGTATTTTCCCAGGTGCCCCCAGCAGCATGAAGTGCTCACCTCAGTTTCCATTGAGGTGATCCAAGTACCATTCACATAGCACCTTGCAAAGCTGCCTCTGTGCAACACCAGCCATAAGTAATAGACGTGTAAATTCCAGCCAGTTGCGACTGGAAGGAAGAAAGCATTCAATTACATCTCCCCAAACTTTTGTTTTCATCAGTATCACTGTTTTTATCCCCTTAGTCTTATGATCTTTCTCAGTAGCGCTTTTGTCTGTTGTATGTTTGTTAAGAAAATAATTCTTGTTTGCTTGTCGCAAGAAGAAAGAAGTTCACTGCAGACATGGGATAATATTTGTTTGATTTCCTGATGTGGTTCCTGATGCCAGAGTGTGAAAATGTTGATATAGCCTCTTGAGATGATTAGGGCAGGGAAGTAGTCTTTTCTATTGTATGTGCATACAATTGCCCAGATTTACTTAAATTTTTAAATTAACATTATTATTTTAGTATTATAGGCCCCTTAGAACAGGGTTTTAGTGGTGATATGCTTTGTTGTTATTGTTGTTTTTATCAAGATGCATGGTGTTGTGGTTAATGATTTCTCTGCAAGTGTTTCAACAAAGCTATTACCAAGTTGTGAGTTTGCTGAGTTAGTTGAATACTGTTTCTCTTCCCTAACCGGATGCAAGTTCAAAACCATCGCCTATTCTTAGCTTTTGCCATTTGCTATTTCTGCTGCTGGGTTTGCCGCAGTTACTAGTGTGAGACTAATTTTTGTGTTAGTGAAGCAGTGCTTGAGAGTCCAGTCACAGGCTGAGAAGCCATTCCATTAGGCTGAATTCAGTATCTCCTCAAATGAGAAACCTCTCAAAAATAATACTGGAATAATATCACAGAGCATCCAAACAAGCAAAAGAAATGAAAAACAAATGAAGGAAACAGACCGCCTTCTGTGCCTTCAGGTGGTAGAGCAAATCTGGGCTTCAGTAAGTATTTTACCTGAGTTTGTGATTTCATAGCTGAGCAACTCCCAACAGAACCACCTGTTTGCCAGCTTTTTACCAACCCCAATCTACTCCTTTCTCCCCTAAGCCTCCCTAAAATTTTCCTGCTTCGAGCACACCCAAGTCAAAGCCCTTGAAACTACTGCAGTTGCCTGCCTGGCTACAGCTGCTGTATCCCCTCTTCCCTCCCGTGCTGATGTTAGCACCAGCTCTTTCCATCTTGTCGGCCATTCTGGTCAACTGAGTCCACCTATTTGTTCACCTTTCACCACAGAAAGCAATTCCCCATCTTCTGGGGCTTTGCTCTGGTAGCAATTTAGCAATTAGCGCTGGTAACAATTTGAGAAAACCTGGACGCCAGCTGGGACTTCCAAGGAAGAAAAATAAGATGTGTGTGAGAGAAAACAGGTGCACCACAGCTCTGGGTTTGGTGAGCTCTAACAATACATCTGATGAAGCAGCAAAAATATTTGGGGTAACCTTAAGAAAAGCTGCCTGCACTACATTATCATTAGTAATGGCACATTCCTGGTTTCAGTAAGTATATCAAGGATGTTTATTTTAAGGAGAAAGGGCACAGTTTATTTTGCACAGAACATGTTTGGGAATGTTTGTCATGATGTGTCAGTGACAATCCGAAAGACCTGGTGTTGCCCTCTTTGCATATCACTAACTCTTTTGGCTCCCATCAGTTTGCATTCTTGGTATTGAACGTGTCTTCCCCAGTGAAATGTTGATAATGTTTTTAACAAAAAGAGCCTTCGTATAATTGATATCTGCAAGACACTGAGCTCCAAAAGCATGTTTTAACCTGTGTATTTTGTAAACACAACATGAAAAATTCACAGAGAATTTCTGTTACATCCTGAGGCAACTGTGAGTCTTTTCCAAAGCAAAAGCTAGGGAGCTATATGGTGTGTGTATAAGGAAGAGAAAGTGAACAAAGAGAAGCCAGATGGGAATGTACAAGTAGAACTTGCAATTAGTACGTCTTGTGCACCCAGCAAAAGCTATTTATTCTGCTGTGGCTACAAGACAGACTACCTTGTGGAGGCACACTATATACTGTCAGAAGGTTTTATGCTGGTTTAGGGACTTCACCTTCCTGGTTTAGGGACTTCACCTTCCTAAACAGCAGAAGGTACACTGACATGGACTCTGTTGCTAGCGCAGATAATAGCAGCCCCTGGAGTCCCACCAACGTAACAGCGTCAGCTACAGGATGTGCATTTTCCATGCCCTGAGCTGACCTTGGGTGTGCAAAACTTTGGCAAAGCTTTACAGTGTAGACATGGCCTAAGGCAGGTAGAATTTGCCAAATGTAGTGTTTAATGAGACAGCCAAATGAGTGTAATACACAGCAAGTTCAGTAAAGCCCCTAAGGGATGGGGTCCTAGGAATGTGCTGTGATGTAGCAAAATAAGCTAGTGATCCTTTTCATCCACCTCCCTGATTAGACTGAGCCTCGCTTCTCAGGGGGTGCAGCGGGGAGAGGCTTACAGCACAGGGAAACCGACAGACCTGCTTTTCTCCCTAGGCGTTTTAATGGTGCCTTTCTGCAATGATCAGGCACTGTCCTTCTGTTCTGGTGTACACAGAACAGCAGTGTCCTCAGTCCTCTACAGCCAAGAGGAAGGGCCACAAAACACGGCTGTACCTGAAGTGGACAGTAGAGCGGTGTAGACACAATGCAGAGCCAGGCAAAGGGCACGTGGTAGCATGGAAGAGAGCTGTCTGGGCCAGGGGAGGTTGTGTTGGCAGAGAGATGGGACACTAGCGCAGGGGAACCACGTCCAGGCGAGTACTACAGACAGATGGCTCAGTTGTGAATTTACTCTCTTGTTACGAGCTCCTGGTATAAGATATTTTATGCGGGATCCCCAAATTTGGACACTGTAATTTGGCGCCACTATGGAACAATCCAGTATGTAATTTTTGGTTATAAATATGGTTATTCTGAAAAGTGTATTTACTGGTTTGAACAGGTTTAATCTCAAGTACTTCAGGTACAGTAGTTGCATGTTACTGTATTGCCCTAAAATGCTGTGATACCATCATTACAAATTCTGTACCTTCCTGTGTAAATTAACCTGCATCTCTGCATGAATGAGTGCATCATGTCATACAAACACACAATTCAAACATGCCTATTGCCCTGTAATTCTCAACATTTCTATAATTGGAAATATGAAGAAAAGACTATGTGGATTTCTGAAGGGTTCTGAAGGACAAGAAAGGTTTTTGTGGGAGGGTCTTTTTTGTCTTTTTCTATTAAAAGGCAAATTCTTTTATGTTTTCTGCTGGAAAAGCTGCTCACCAGTCTTGTGGTTTATGGATGAGGACCAGAACCCGTTGATCTGTACACTGAAGGGAAGGCACTGATCACTGGGTAAGGCTTTCCTGTGTTTAGCACCTGCTGGTAGATGCAGCACCTTTTAAATGTCTCAGAAAGTGACACTTGATTGAATTTTCTTTCATTTCTAGATAAAGTTATTTTCTCCTTTCGCACAGCTTTTGTTCTTTTAAGCTGATTTTATCATAGATTAGAGCCATTAGAAATATATGCTTTGAGAGACCTCCTGGACTTGCATCAGACCACACCCAGTAGGTTTGTCTTTTGCTGGCAAAAGTTTAAACTGCAAGAAGAACCGAATGGGAATGCTAAGAGTTCCAGGTCTAAAAACTGAGCTCTCTGAGAAAAATCTCTTTGAACGTGAGAGAAATTAGTTCTGTTTCATCAAGGAGATAAGAAAATAAACATGATCATTCCTTGGCTCTGAAATGCTTTTTATTCAACAAGTAACCTCTGTTTAGAAAGACATTTAGAGCTTGCCTGCTTGACAGTAGCTTACTCTCTGACACTCATCTTTAGATTGTAAGAAATAATAGACTAATGCTGTTTGTTTTGTAGAATTTGGAAATGTGTTGAGAGACGACACCATGAAACAAACAGAACTTTAAGCCAGAAGGAAGCCCTGGAGGATGGTAGTATAGCCTTGCGATAAGCTAAGGTATACACTCAGGCGGAGAGGGGAGGAAGATTGAAGTCTGAAGTGCTGCTTGCTTGGCTCTCCCTTCTCCCATTTCTGCTCTGTGAGCACAAGCTAAAACAGATCCTCTGCTGATATGGAGGTCACACAGTTTATTTCTGTCACACTCACGTGGTCTTGCCAATCACAGGGGAGCATGAATCAGGAGCTTATTTTAAAACCAAAAATATATGGTGTCACTTTGTATTATGATAGCATCCAAGGACCAGTTAGGATCAGGGCTTCATCTGTTACATGCTGAATCTGTTACAAGTTGAATATGTTGTGTTGTTGATCCTCTGAGAATTGTGCAACAAGCTGTAGGAGGAGATGGGAGGGTAAAGGAGCTGAAGTGTTGGGTGGTCTGCATAATGCTAGAAAGGAGACAAAAGGCTATATGCTAAAAACTGTCACTTACAACTATTTAGGCAAGTAACTGAAAGATAAGACTTTGAACAGAGGAAAAGACCTTTTTTTAACTAAACACTGAAGACATCGAAAGATCTCGAGTTGATGTGGGGATGGGGTGGGAGGAGGCAGGACAGGCAGGTGAGCAGATTAATGGCATTGTTGCAGTTTGCCCCATATAGTGTTTGGGCTCTTTATTTCCTCAACTACATTTGGTGGAATATTGTTGATACTAGCTTGGTCTGGAAAGATAAAATCAACTTATTTGAAAAGGTCAGCTTCATGAGAATTGTATTATTGTGTGCCCCCACTGTTTTTCAGGGCTGGTGACCTGTAGGTGAAAGCATGACTGACAGCAGTTGCAATTGCAAAACAAACTGGAGAAGAAATGAAGAAACGCTTCATGCTGAGGTTGTAAGATGGGGAGGAGAGAGAATGAAACTAGTTTGTCGTCTAGTGCAAAAATGTCTCTCTCTGTCACATCTCCACTTATTAAAGGCAATATTGTTCTCTCCAGGCACTCAAAAGAAAACTCAGAAGTGAAAATCAGAAAGGCAATTAAGTGATCTGTGCATGGATGCTGCTGCCATCTCCAGAAGAAAAAATGAATGCTTAATCAGAATCATAAATTTATAAGACTTTGGCTAATGATACTCTCCTTCAACCTGAGCATTTCTACTGGAACAGGGGAAGGATATTCAAAATCTTCCTGTCTCCTGGAAAGTCCATGGAGTTGGAGGCAGTATCATGGAACCCTTGGTTAGGTATGTAGTATTCAACAACTTCACAGATGAGCTTCCAGGAAACCTTGACAACTTCTGTAATAAAAATAGCATTTGTGTATTACTTTGTTTATGGTGGGGCCCCACAGTGAATTGTTTGGTTTTTTTCTGTAGAATTTCTAGCTAGTTGGTCTTGCAAAGAACAAGTGTAAGTTGGAGCCTTACAGCATTTAAAATTTACAAGAAGGAAATAATATTTTAAGAGAAATCGTATTTTGGGCCCGGCAAGTTTGACATTGAGTAGTGCTGCCAGAGTTTTTAATATTATTGAACTCAACAATCTTTTCCATCAAATTTCAGAATCATCTGGAACATTCCCTCTTATGTGAAGTAAATGCTTGTAAGCTGCCAGGTGATTAACAATGTTTGCTGAGATGTGAGGGTGTCTCAGGAGACTCTGCTTTGTTTTGCTACTGTAATTTCCAGTAAAGATTTGGTCAAGACTTGAAACTGTCTCAAATGATGTATTTTGCAGCTTTAAGTTAAAATTCAGACCTGCCAAAAGGTTCTTGATTGTTAGTTTTTCTGGCTGAAACCACCTGATTTTTCCACTGTGCTTTGTACATCTAGTTATGGATGACCATTTTATCTCTCTGGCTTCAGAAAAGACAAACACTGTATCACTTCCTAAGTGTGAGGGGAAAAAAACCCTACTAAAATATTAGTAAGAATTTTCAAAGGATTATAAATTAATCAGATATTGTACAAATAAACACTGAAAGTGTAGGCTCTAGTGAAAAGATTTGCAGCCTAAAAGAAACAAGCCTTTGGTTACATTGAAAGGAAAGGGTAGAGGTGGAGAAATTAATGGGTTTGAGGAGGAATTTAAACTGAGAGGGCATTTGGCAGACAAAATGAAAGGCTAATCAAGCATAAAGAGCAGCAAAAACTCAGTCACAAAATAAAGCGAGGAAGAAGCAAACCTAAGGAGGGAGAAAAGGGAGGAGCGTAAGAAATAAAAGTCGAAATGAAACCAAGGATACCTGGACTCTGTAAGGGATATCAGAAAGACTGATAGGTAATAGCGTGAATTCATTAGCAATTTATTGCAGATGCAGGATATCATTGCAAAGTGACTAAGTGTTCTTTCAAGTTGTGGGCCGCATGTAGCACCAATGCAGCACCTGCTAATTTTGTTAATGTGAGGGGTTTACATGGCATTGGGTCTTCAGCATTTTAAACTATGCAATGCTCACATTCTGGTTCATACACTTCTGCAGAAATTGTAATGGTCCCATGGGCACAATCAACAACTGTGCCTGCAATGTTTTAGCTGTCAGCGTATTGGGTCCAATATATTGCAGTGGAACTATTGATTTCAATGTTGTTTATACCATACTCTCAAAATCACTTGGAAAAGCTTCTGAGTATAGGCACGTTCTGCTTTTGTGGAATAAATAAATGTGCATGGGAAGCAGTGGAAAACTGCAGTCGCTGAAAACGTGACAGGAGAGTGAACTGCAACAATGTTTGTTTCGCTGACCCAGAACCATGATCACCAACCAACATTGATAAATATGTATGTATGTGTGCACACACGAGTGCATGTGCATGCATATATACATTTATATATTTATAGTGAAGCTCTAATGGAAACAGCATAAATGTCATAATTAATGACTAGCATACTATACATTCTTCTTTCAGGTAAGAAACTATAATTTATGGGTCTCCATTGTGTGTGTATACTTACGTATAATACATTACATAGAATGTATTTTTTTCATGGTGGTGAGCCATTCTTTCTAAGTCCTTAAATATTCTAGACTGTAAAGTGTAATTAATAATAAGTGGAAGTTTTGTTGTCATGATAGGAAGCTATTATTATTCTTTTCTCTGTTCCAAGATGTGTTTCATTTGTTTTGTATGTATGTTACAAAAGACCACACAAATGGTCTTGTGAAGTGCGAGTAGAGATGGCTCTGTTGGTTTCTGTTAGAAAAAGAATATGAACAAATAAAAACCTCTGCACTGGCAGCTGAATGGAAAAATTATTAGAAGAATCATTTTAGCTATGATTTTTGAAAGTGTGAAAAACTGGGCCAATATTTTGATTTTCAAAATCAAGTTAGTAAAATTAGTTAAATCATTTAGTCACTTTTACCTTTTCACAGCTGAAATACAGTTAAACATTTAAATATTATTTATAGAAAAGAAATGCATTTGGAATGAAAAAAACATCAGATGCATTTTAACATTGCTGCTTTCTGAGCTATGTAAATGCAGGTTTATGAAGAAATGATGACTGATACTGGTAATTTCAAGAACTATTTCTTCTGTATATTACCCTTCAGCTGGAGACAGTAATATTTTTCATTCTCTTTCTAGTTATAGCATGGTTTTGTGTTTTAACTGTGAAGAGCATGAATTACCTTGCCCTAACTGAAATGCATGTGTGTGATGTTGCGTTGGCACAGTAAACACCCACGTGCATATAAATTGTGCACCAAGTAAGAGTAATTCTTCAGAGTAGGATTACGATATGACCTCATTCTGACACTGCACAGAGATTATTTGTGTCATAGTATTAGCAATTTATGAGGAAAGGTGAAACAGCAGCAAGAAGGCTGACAGGTCTCGCTCTTTCCACACTAGTTGGAGATTCCCCATATGAAGCAGATCACACATGCAGGCAACCTTCTGGGATGAAAGGCCTTAGATAGAAAGAAACTTTTTATCATTTCTGTATTAGAATTAGGTATTCAAGAGATTAGTTACTATGAGGAGACCTTAAGAAAGTGACATTGAAAAGACAACTAAATTTGCTTGAAAAATAGTGACAGCATGAATTAGGAAAGAGCAAATTCCTAAAATTTTGTTGAAGTGCTGCAATGCCAGATAACCTCCCAGAACAGTCATGGACAGCAGTCAAAGTGACATGACAGTCAGATAAACTGAGGAAGCACCTCAAATAGATCCTCCATGAGAAGAGCCAATTTAGTTTTCCAAGTCAGCAGGCTACATAAAGCTCTCGGCAGCCTTCTTACATAACCTACGCAAGTGATACTGTAGTCTCTTGGGCGTGAGCCAGCGTGGAGAGGTGCAACGTAGTGATCTTGCACTGGCAGGAGTAGGAAGAGATGCACCAATTGACCGAGTAGGTATTTCCCCTACTCATCAAAAAGGAATAGGCAGGGACAAGCCATGGGGAGCACTATGCCACTAAATAGCCTTCTGTCTAGTTATATTGTCTCACCTTCTATTTTTAAGTGTCTCATGGAAGTGCTAAGGAAAAGCAGTGTAAAAGAGAAAGAATGTAAATATTATGGTTCAGGGATATCAGCCTCAGTCCAAGTGCAAAAACCTGCCTTTCAGTGAAAGCTTTGAGGGGCTTCTAGTTCAAAGGATTTCAGGGACGTGGAGAGGCAGCTATGTACATTACTTTCTTCTTCTCTATCGGTTACCCGTTATTGATGGCAGATAAGTTAAAACAAGGAAGAGCATCCCTTCTAAGCAGTTCTGAGAGGACAGAAACACTGGCATGGGAAAGAGCAGCTACCAGGTGGTAAATACTTTTTCAAATGACAGGATAATTTTTCTGCTGAGGCTGGAAGTGTCAATGCCGAAACAACTTTTGCTTGTGTCTCGGACCTTCTGATGCAATCAGCTGTTTCAGTGCATGGTAAAATGCTCAGGAAAAAACTCCACAGTTTTAAGGCTTTGTTTTAGGAGGGCTTTTTGCTCTTCATAAATGTAGTGATCTTATTGTGGTTTTATCTTTCAGAATTAAAGGACTACTGGCAGATACTTTAGGACTAAAATGTGGGTTAGACTTTGCTTTTTGTTTGGCTTTTTACAGAGTCTGATATGAGTGGGAATATCTGTGAGTTGGAAAATATATCCCCAAGACCACTGGAAACTGAATATTTTTATTTAAACTCGATCCTGCTGTGTTTAGTGTCAGACCTAAAAAGTGAACCTGGTACAAACAGAAAATAAAGCAGAAAACTACAATTTGGCTTCCCAAAATCAGCGAATGGCAAGATCAAGTGAGATCCTGAATGTAAAAAGTGAATGCTTAAAATGTTTGGGGCTTAATCACAACTTGTATTGTTAAGGACTTTTAAAACTACACTGTTTGCTACAATAGCATCTTATTTATCTACAGACTAGAAAGCAGCCTACATATATGCTAGTCAATTAATTCTTTGCTAAAGCAGCATAAGCACAGTTCAAAGATTTTGTTACTTTTCTGATTTCTCTCTCTCATCTGGCTTTGCATAAGCTCTCTGTGTTGACAATATTAAAATGCTTTCTGATTTGTGATTAGTGCATAGTAGCAAGGGGAAGGAAGAGTTGGCATGAATAGCTCTTAACAAGTAGGTATGTGTTTCCTTTTTATCTCTCAGCCAGGGCTTTGTCAGAGTGGAGGAGCTGAGATTGGTTAATATTCAGACAGGCTGTTGAAGTTCCAGTCTGGTTTTCTAATTTAGAAGAGCTACTGGATGACATAAATGGTAGGAATAATTGTAAATTCTGTGTGAAAAAAAAAAAAAATGGAAGGGAGTCCTTGAGACTGTAAGAAAAGGTCTAAAGTAGTCCTTTGAAAGCTAGAACAGCTTCAGAAATTATTATAGCCTCAATTTGAGTGTTTTGCTTATATTTCAAGTGAATATTTCTCACTGATGTGCAGTTTAAACTCACCTTATGATATTTATTTGCCACCTAGTTCAAATCAAGAAAATGAAAAAGACTGAAGGGTAATCAGTGAGCTACCCTTGAAAAAATACACTACTGACAGACTGGACAAAGCCAGCAAGAAAAGATTAATTCTTTATTTGCAGTTTCAGAATTTTTGTTATTGTTGAGAGGTTTTGAGTTTGAAGTTTGTAAGAAAACTAAGTAGAGTCTGTACTGCTTTCTGAGTGCTTTAGAAACTGTCATTCCTTCCTCTAACAATTCTTTCTTTCAGCATCTGCCACTTTCTCTTTCCTCAAAAACAATACACAAAAAGTAGTATTTAAAAATTATAAATTTGACGGGCTGTCGAGGTCCTATCCTGTGATCATGTTGTGTCATCTGCTGGGTGCCTTCACCTGCCTGTGCTCTTATTCTTTGTTACGCTGCAGAGTACCCCCATGCACAGTTGTCACCAGAAGCTTTAGATTGAGAAGGGTTGTCCAGCTCCTCAAACAGAACAACGCTGCCCTTTTGTTCCCCATGATGCATGAAATGAATACTTGACTGGGTTAGCAGCGTGGACTGCTGTGTTCATTCACTTTAACTCCCTTCCATCCTGATCAACTGTTAAAAGGATAGATATTTGATCTGCAGCAAAATAATGTTTAGTCTTTTCAGAGCCCTTCTCATCTCTGGGAAGCCTTCATGAGAAAAAAGTTGAGGGTGAGGGCAGATAACAGCAATACAGGTTTGGGGAAAATATCAGTCCTATTGTGTTTCTTTCTTTTCTTGTCTTTTTTTTTCTATTTTTTCCCCTGTGCAGCTCGAATGCGAGGAAGAACACAGGACACTTAATAGGAAATCTGTAGCCAGAGTGCCCTGCTACTTCACCACAGATGCTTAGGAGATGGTTCTCCTCCCTCATCTCTAAAAGTAAAGGTGATCTTACTTTATCTTGCATCTCAGCTAACCTGTCACAGAAGGCCACTTGAATATTTGAAAAGTACCGAGTTTCTTTGAAAAACATTAAGTATTCCAATGGATTACATTGGAAGATGGGCTAACTGGGCTGGAGATACGAGGGGGGACTCTGAGCAGTCTTAACTTATGGAAGGAGAAGATAGGTAGGGAAGGAAAAAACTCTCCTGCCTACTAAAATGCCATGTACCTAGGACTGGTCCTGTGTAAACTATCAGAGCTCCCAAGTACTGGCTTTTATACTGTACTTCAAGTGAGACCAAAGGATGGAAAACTGATCGTCTGAGTTATTTTGAGGTTTTTATTATGTTCAGGGATTAATTTGGATTACAACAATGGTGTTTTTAGTGCAACAAGTAGAATTAAATAAGCAGTCTGGCAGAAGATCTGAGAAGCAGAAGGTGAAAATAAATAACATGGAGCAGCGAAGAATGCAGAAAGAAACAGAAAGTGTTCAAAGGCATGTAAACGCAATGAAGGCTGAAGCCAAATTCATATGCAAACATCTAAGGTACAAATTCTCTTCCCTCCTTTTTGCCTTCCCCTGACGATGTGTGTACACAGCCCCTGCCCCCTTTGCATTTACTCTTATGACAGAATTTAAGCAATGGAACAGAGGAAAAAGGAGGCAGATGTGACTATGTGGGAAGTTGCCTTGCCACTCAGTTGTGTATGGGAACCACATCTTTTTATGTAGTTTGTGGGAGGGGGATTTATTCTTTCAGCGTTTTGAGAAAGACTTATGATTCCACCTGGATTTATGCACAATGGCTTTCCTGTCTGTACTCTTTATCTTTCTTTGAGAGCTCTCTGACTAAGTTATTTTCCTCCTGGGATGTATAAAGTGTACTCTTACCTACACTGGGATAAGAGATTCTTGAATGCAAAGGCCTTTGCTGAAGGCCTTTTGCTAGTATTGTCCATTCCCATCAAATTTCACCTGGAGCTCATCTGTAGGGCCTTACTCAGGTTGGATCATGTGGTAGGGCATTATAAACTCAAAATGGTATAGCTGTGTGATACTTGTTATAGGAAGTTCACACCAAGGCTCTAAACTAGAAAGCCATTTAAGCTTTTTAATTGTAATGGTTTAATGATTTTTTTAAGTCATGTCACTGAAGTCAGTGGTACAGTGCCTGAGCTTAAAGCTGAAATCATGCTGAAGTGCTTTGCTGGCTTAAAGCCCAGGCTGGCTTTCAGTGTATTATAGGCAGCCTTTCCTGGGATGATGGTGAATTAGAATTGTGCTAAAGTACTTCTATCAGGATGAAAAATCACCTCACATCTAAAGGTTTTATTGCTTTTTCCGCTTTATGAACTCAAAAATGAGGCCATTTCTATGAAAAATGGCACTTGAGAATATGAAATTTCCAGAAGAGGTGGGGATTCCTTTTTGAGCAGAAGTTGAATGCACAGTGAACTATCCTTTTTGAAAAAAACTGATGCTGTCTCTGGAAATGGTGGTCCTGTGTGAAGCTTGGGGCCTGCAAAATTAACTAAATGCTGTTAACTGTGTCTGGTTCTAAATAAAATTTACCTTAGTGCCCCAATTCTGTACTGAGCTCTGCCCATTTGCTTCAGAGATGCCTGTGGGTCTGCATATCTGTGGTCATTTGCTGCTGGGGGCCTATGTACAATGAGGTGGTATGTATGTATTGTTCTCAGTGCCTGCTAACAGTTGTCTTCACAATTTCTCAGTACAGAATGGTTTAGTGAGTCCATCCGAAATCCTGCTCCTGAAGAAGAGATTGCTTGGTATTTATGGAACAGAAAGTAAGTCATGGCCAACAGTTAAACAGTATCTGATAGTTTCTGCTCTTCTTTGTGTATGTCTGCAGACACATTTGTCCTGCTATAGGCAGGGTACTCCTGAAGAGCCATATTCTTCTGTAGTTTGTAGTTTCATAGTGAGTAATTTGAAACCATGTAATTTATTTAACGCCATTTCCTACTTAGCTTGCAGAATCTCTGTGAGAAATATTCCAGGTCCCTCGACCTTATTTTTTTCAGATTTGTTTTGAACAGCATGTCTGGAACATGTGTTTCATGTGTTATATTTCCTCTGTGGATTCATCTTTGACATTCAACGTGTGAACTTTTCATATAATTACTTCTGATCAGTAGAACTAGTTCAAGTACCACTGTAGATAGTTTCACTCAGTTTTCTTGTTGGCAGTCACAAAACACTTACAGGATGCAGTCCTGTAGCTGAGTGGGAAGGAGTGGAATTCTGCCCCTAACTGATTTTGTACTGAAGTCAGAGAATACTCATGTACACTTTTGTATGCCTGTAGCAGGTCCGCAAAGCCAGTGGTCAAATATTTAGCAAATGCATTCAACACACAAATTTCCACAGATCCTTGGGTTTGTGCATTAGTTAGATAAATCTACCTCTCAGCTGTGTGAGGTTTTATTCCATGATTTCATGAGCACTCTCTTTACAAACATCTGTAAATTTAAAATGGACTTTACTTTCAATACCTTTGCCAGTTGGATTTGATTGTTTCAAGCAGCATCTGAAGAGGAAAACAAAAGGAGCATTACAGTGGTTAGAGCAACTCATTGAAAACAGAAATATTCCCTTTTTTCCCTTTCTTTGCTTGGGGGTTTTGGTAGCTTTTAGGGGGGGATGTGTTAATTAGTCATGGAAAAAAATCCAAAGCAGCAAGAGCAAAAAAACCAGACTTCTCCAGAAATGTGGTATGAAGTTTTTTCTTTATCTTTGGTTGTGTATCTTGCCTGCACTTTGTTGCCAACAATTGCAGAAGTCTTGCCTGTTTCAGGAAGGGGGATGAGGGCAATGGAGAAATGTTGACTATTTTATTTATGATTATCTTAGTAGCATTAAATAATGCACCCTACTGTCCGTACTAGTATCTGATGACTTTTGTGGCTTTGAGTCCAAGGGCAGAAACAGCAGCAAGGGCAAAGAACATGGGCTGCATTTTAGAAGCTTGCCTTTTGTCACGCAGGTTACACATGGGTTCAGAGGCTTTTCCCCACGCCCCCAGCTCCCAGCGCTGCCCTCGCTCTGGGCACACCCTCTGTGTACATTCTGCACATTCCATGAGTGACTTTGCTTATATAACCCTCGCTGCGCTACTTTCCTCTCTTCACATAGGTGAACTGCCAGCTGCCCTCACTTAAACAGCAGCGCCATCCTCACCCACCGTCCAGGCTTACTACACACAAGTCAATCTTCATTTCTGATTCCATTTCTCTTGTTTCTAATAACTAAATACTAAGGCAGTGGTCTAGCAGCTGCAGAAGCCAAAGTGACTGTACATTACTGTACTTTCCTGAACTGAAATCTTAAAAACTGTTCACCAAGAAGAACTGCATAGCAGTCCCATTCCGCCATATGGATGATGGAGGGTTGCAGACTGGAGCCCAGCATGTGAGGCTGCTGCTGCTTTTTTCATTGAAATGCCTTGTGCTGGGCAAACCTGTGCACCATCCTGAGCCACCTTTTCTCCTTCCATATGGAAGGAATGCTAACACCCAACTTGTAAAAAAACCAACCCAACAAAAAACAAACCCCCAAACACCAAACCACTGAGATCCTTGCACAAAGATGTGCTTTAGGTACAAAGTGTACCTACACACATTTAAAAGTGTCATTAACATAGATCCATCCAGGACATGAGTTCAGGTTTCAGCTTTTCTTACCAGGTTGCTGGTGATTTCCTAAAAGTGAACATTTTTCTATTTTGATTGCTCTACCACTAGTGTCAATAATCTGTCAGAATAATTGGTAATAGATGATTGTAATGATAATGTCATCAATGCTAATAACAATAAATATAGAATCTGCTACTCAATGGCAGGTTGCACAAGTAAAGGGAGTAACAGTCTCAAAAGAGTGTGTTCTGTAAATAAGCTTATTGTGTTTTACTGGTTTAGGATTTTTAATTTTAAAATTTGGTTTCCAAAGTTTTTAAGTGTTACCTTTAACCATCATTAGATTCATTTGTAGAAATTTCTGCAGGAACACATAGGACGGTTTTCATTTTCAAAGCTGCAGAGCATTTCTGGCTCCTGCTGCGGTTGGTTGGAATTGTGGGCATGCAGGAACTTTAGGAATGAATTGTTAGTTGTTGTTATTAATTTATTTGGGAAACATAAACAGTGTGACTCATTAACTCATGTCTTGAAAAATGCTGTACTCTTTCCTCACAATAAGCATACTACTGGAAAGCACTACCTTCCAACATTGACTTTAAATAGAATTTGAGCAACAGAATTATGAATGGGGGCTTACTTCACTAATATGCAAAGCCCCGGGAACCTGATAATATACAACAGAGACAAAAACACGGGAGTTCAAAATCATATGCTTTGTATCTTTAATGAAACCACCAGAATATGTCTGAATGACATAAGACGTACATAAATATGATGTCACCAGCTTGAAAGCATATCTTCCTGAGGTTTTTTGCATTGGTTCCTGATCTGGCGTTTTAATTTGATGTCATCTATTTGATCATTATATCCTGTTTCTTTTAAAATTCCTGGCTAATTTACTTTCTTTTGCTGTAATTTCCATTTCCAAATTCTTTGATAAGTGTCAGCCAGTGCCTTTTCAGACATTTCCTCTGTATATAACCCAGAGAGCTGCTTAATCATAAGTCATATGTGCGGCAATATGGTTTTATTATTATTCATGTCTTTCTAAAAGCTGAAGCCAAATCTTAATTTGAGAGCACAATAGCTGAGTCTTTGCAAAAAAGAGAAAGAATAGTAAGTAAGTTGCTGTGGACCCAACAATTTCCCTAGCAACCTTTCATAATAAAGGGCTCTGTAAAGTACTTTTCACTCTTAGATTCTGGATCTGCCCTTTTGCTCCTGTGACAGTCTTTGCTCAGGCAGGCTCTGTACCGGCATTGAAGGGATGTGTTACAGAAAGCTAGACTGCAGAGGAAACCTTCTTCCCCACTCTTCTTTGCTGTGTTTCTTTTTTGAAAGGGCAGACTTCCTTTGGGAGAGACCTGTATGTGACTGAGTCCCCACAGTTTACAGTGTCATCTTTGGAGGTGGCAACATTCCCAGTACCTATCAGCACTGGGTGCCACAAGTACCAAATTTCACATCTATCTCCTTAGTGAGGAGTATAAATAGAAATCAAAACCAGTTGTGCAAACGCGTTCTGTAAATGAGCTGAAAAGAAATGCCTCCTGCCTGTTTGTACTGTAACTCCTCCGTCTAGATACTTCCATTGATACATTCTATTTGCTGGTTGTAAATCTAAATTGCTGTGTCTGAAGGTATTTGCAACTAGATCATCCAGTATAAAACTATTGAGAGACAGAGAGATCATCTAGCACAGGAAATATTTTATCGGAATAGAAAAAAAAATGGAGAAATGAACTAAAAAGGCATTACGTTTTGCACTGTTAAACATTCTGAAAATAAACTGGGAACATAAAAGTATCTGATAGATACTTTTTCTGTTTCTTTTCCTCTCTTTTTCTCCTCCTCAGACATGTGTACTCATAATATTTAATGGAGTGGAATTGCCTGAAATAGCAGGACCATTTTTAATACACCTTTCTGCGGCTCCTTGGTACATATGTGAACAATTTTAATAAAAAATGTTGATTCATAGTGATTCTTAGACATCTTGTGGTTGATCATCTGTACTGGACAGATGGATTCGGTCACTGTAAGCCAAATAAATAAATTAGCACTATCTTTGAAATGTATAGCTGCACTTGGCATCTGCAGTTACCGTACTCCCTCCCCTCAGTTCAGATGCCTTCACCTATACTGCTGAACTGGCCTAACTTTATATTCTGTTTGGCCTTGAGTTAGAACAGAGGACCACCTGCATGAAAGAGATGTGAAATGTTATGCGTGCCTTTGTAATGGGATAAAGTACCAGAGTACCAAGTCTGCAAATATTTTACTGAACAGGTCATGTATTAAGTAAAGCACTGAAAGGTAAAATGATAAATGATGAGGTCATCGTTTTAGAACTGGTGTCCAGGTGGTGAAAAGCCAGAGGGCTGAGATTTAGAAAAAAGTGACTTCCTTTAAGCTCCACTGACTTGGTGTGTTGCCTTCATTGTACAGGATGAAGCCGTACCATCTCGGCTAGCTTCTTGGCCTGTTTGTGTACGAATTTGCTTGTAAAGCAAGAAACTTGTAAAGGAAGGATATCGATGTGCTTTCAACTGTCATGATTCATCTTTTCAAGTGGCTCATGGGCTGCAAAAATACATTCTGTATAATGCTAGAATTTTACCTAGTCTAATGTAAATATTTGTGAAATGCTTTAATTAATTCTGCCTGACAAGGCGAGTCATGGAGGCTGTATTTAGACATTTCCCCTCTCCTCCTTCCCCCCATTTTTAACCCAAAAGCTACATATCCACTAGTACCTGTGATCTCCAAACCAACCCAACAGTTCCAAAATCACTGGAAAGAAATCCAGGTGAAAACTTTCTGTCCTATCCTGTCTTTTGGGGTTAGCTTTCTGCCAGATTACTTGATTGCAGAAGAATCTAATAACTGCAGGAGATGAGGTAAAAGGTACTGGATTGGATCAGGGCATTTCATGCAACTTCACTGTTGCTTTCATTATAAAGTGTTGTTAGTGTAACTCAGAAGGAAGTTCTGTTTGATTTGAAATGACTTCTCTCGTTTGTGACTGTTCCTTTAGTTTGGTTTGTGATCTAGGTGCCCGGGTGTGAACATACGCTTTTAGACTGATGTGGGTAGCACAAAGGTATGGGGTGGAGGGCCTATCAGTCATTTTTCAAAGCACTCATGCTTTGTCAACTATGCAGCAAGCTGCTTTATTCTCTTTCTTCTGCCTGGGGCAGTGGAACATCAGTCAAGTATTTCCAGAGTGAAAGTGAGTTGTTTTCTGGTGGTCTAGAGACCTGAATGTGCTCGCTAAAGGGTCAGTTCAAAGCTAGGACTGACACAAAAGGAGGAGTGAGATGGCATGGGCAGGAGGAGGGCAAGCTGGGTGAAAAAGCTGATCTTTCTGTGGCAGCAAGCTATGAGCAAGTAGAAAAGATAATCTTGTAAACTGGCATAATTTAAGGAGAGTTTCAAGAAAAGAATTCAGGTTTAAATAATATGCATATGTAATTACTGCCCTTAGGCTCCAATCTTAAAGAATAAATTGCACAGATCTTCAAGAACAGCAGCTTCCTTATTTCTCAGGGACTTTGTTTCTGAGGGACAGAATTCATCTCTTTATATTACCTGTCAATGCCCTAATGGGATTCCCATTTCAGTAATGTCATTGCCGTCTTTCATAATTGGAAAGCTCATCGTGGATTAAGAGACACGAGTAGTGGCCTATTGCCATTTTACTGGCAGTGTATGCTACCCGGAAGCGACTAGCTTGTTGCGTAAAAGGTCTTTTGATGGTAATTTCTGATGGAAATAAATGCTCTGCTGTGCCTCTAGGGCAGAGCACTGGCAAAGAGGTAAGACGGTTGTGTCCAGCCTGGCTGTGCGCTTGCTCAGTGCCAAGTCCTGAACACTGTCCTGAACCTTCTTTCTGTTTTAAGAGAGAGGAGAAAGTAAGAAAATGTATACTGTGCCTAGATGTAGGGGGCAATTAGTCTTTGGGTAGGAGAATCACACATTTTTTTCTCTTTCTGTGTTTGTATGCATGTAATAACACTTGGAAAGCACGCAAGCACTCATAGCTCAGCTCCAAGTGAGGCAGCACTGAAGCACAAAGGCAAATTTGAAATTGTTTGGAGACTTTTCAGAGCTTCTTATTATCTCATTTGTGCATTTACTGATTATTGTGAGTGCACGCATCAAGAGTTTTTGAGGTTTGGATGCCACTGGCAATAAATGGAGGGACAGAGAGGCCTACCTGCAACGCAGACGTGCAGCTGCCAGGCCGCTCGGTAACCCAGGGGAGGGGAGGAGTCCTGGTAAACAGTGGGGACAAAGCTGGTGTGCGAGCAGCGTGGAGGCCTAGCAGCACGTCTGCTACCGATCGCTTAACTCGAAGAAAGAACACTATTGATTAAAAACACCTAGTCAAGTCAGAGGGCTCGCTGCTTGGGGGAGAGTCCTTACGGCAGTAAGACTTTTCTAGAGAGGCAAGCCATCTGTCAGAACAGCATTTTTAGCTCTCTGTTGAGCAAGGTGGGGGAAGGATGATCTGAACGTATCAGTAGTAGACGCTACGTGTTGATAGCCTGAGGCATTCTGTGTGTCCAGAACAGGCAGTCATATGTGGAATAGATGATATGTTCATTTAACGTAGTGAGGCAGGAGTTTGAAAAGAGCTCAGGTACGTTAAGGGTAGAAGTATCCCTGAAAACCAGGGGGCTTTTATGATTTTTAGTTATGTATGAGCTTTTGAAAATTGTTCTCTCTGAACTCCTCAGCGGAAGCTCTCAGCTAATAAAACTGTTCAGAGCAGAAAATTACTCTTCACACAGCGGTGGTCAAAGTGGTGGAGTCCTGGGTGCCTCATGTAAGTACTTAGCAGTGTGGGCTTCGCTCCGGAGTCTGTAGTGCTTAGACAAGCTGAGTAACTGATAGGGTTAGCTCTGTTGCAACCATTTGCCTGAAAGATCATGAAATCAGTATAGGATTCATGCATGTGTCGTAAGCCCAGTCCTAGCTGAAAAGAAAGAGGCTGGATAATAAGGCTTAGAGTTTTTTATCAGTAATTTGCTTTTGTCACAGTAAAATATGGAAGTATGAAACTGAGGGCTGCTTATAACTCCTGTCCAAGGCGCTGCTTCCTTCTGATTAATATGGCTAAAACAGTGAGGCAACAGGAGGCAGTAAGGTGAAGAAATTAAACCACAATAATTGAGTAAAATTTTTGATGAATTAAAAAAATAAATGAAAACCTTATGTAAAAAATATACAGAGAAATCAATCCTTTCTTTCTGTCTTTCTTTTTCTGTCTTTCTGTCTTTCTTGGAATCCACCCTGAACCAGATGTTGGGAGTCTGTAGTTTAGTGTTTTTGGATCACTGCCCAGACTTTTACCTATCTTTTCAGCTATTTACACGGGTTTTATTTCTCCAGCTGCGCTTTCACTGATACTGTACAGTCACAGACCTGCTAAGTTGGGAGTCACTAATAGAGGGAGTTACTGTATTTTCATTGAGATGAACAGTGATACAAAACATCAAATGGAAATAATTTTGTCTTTGCTCAAAGAGTAAGAGGATCAGGCTTAATGAAGGGTGTGAAGAAATCTGCTGTGCACAATGATAACACAGAAGGAGGGAAGGGAGTGGCATAGGAATTTTTGTTCCAACACCATCACAGAGATGGAGCAGACAGCAGCTGCTGCTGCTGTGTATGGGAAAAGGTGCAGGGGAATGTCTTTTGTTTAAAACAGACTGAACTTCCATTGTGTTGTTTGGCTTTAAGTGTTTTTCAGTTTTGATGGTTTCTACCCTTACTACATTTTATTTCCATTAAAAATTATTTTCTTCTTTATATGTTTAATTATTAATTATTATGAATTTTTAGTTGGATTTTTGATCCATAAAGATTCAATATGGACGAAGCAGAGGACTGTTGGCATAACTGCGTGTAGTCTATGCTTTAGGCATAGAGAAGTTCTATCATTTGTTTCTTGTGTTACAGCATGTAGTGACAGCAAAATCATGAGTCTACACGTCAGTCTTCTGAAAGACCACTAAATCTAGTTCACAGGGTTGCTGATGCAGTTGCACTAAAACTTTTATTTTGTGTTGGCATAACATTTTGCACATTTCTAAATTATAGCCTTCCAACTTCTAGTCGTCTCAGCTGTAAAGTTCAGACTGGAGAGAGGAGAAAGTTTCTCAACAGAAGATTGGTAAGGGCTCTCCTGAGTGAAGGGGTATAATTTTTAAAGGTGGTGTGTGGCAGTCTGCCTAAGAGATTGATGCTTCATGTTTGGTCCTGACTCTGGATTTAGGCCAGTACCCTAGAGGTTAAATATTCCATAGCCTGTTACCAATCCCTTGAGCAGTCTAGTGTCTCCAGGTGCTAGTCTTTTACACAGACTTCTTAGCAAAAGCAATTTCATTGGCAGTAAGGATCAGCTAGTTCAGTTCAACTGGAATTTTTTAATGAAGTCTCTCATACCAGTCAGGCTGAGGATCATCTAATGGTAGGGAAAGGCAAATGAAGAAAGCCAAGGAAAAACAGGGATATTCTGGAAGGCTGTTTTACAGTGCTGTGTCCAGGAAGAGGTGGCAGAAGGGTGTGTCTAAGAATGGGTGTGATGAGTCTGGGTGTCTGAGCTAGCTAAGAACAGGCATTTGTTACTGACCTTGCTATATGACATACAGCACTTATTTCATAAACAGCACTAGCTGTAAGCCTAACTATTTGAAACTCCCCCCTTCTCCCCCCTGCCCTGTAATTTTTCAGAACGGATATAAAATGGATGCCTGAGCTATTGTCACCCAGCACAGCTGACAGTGGTGGCCGTATTCTTTAAGTGGATTATATCACACAATCACAATGCTTGTCCCCAACTGGGAGGTACGCTACAAATATGCAAAATTTGATAAAAATCTGGATATTCATGAATGTTAATGCAGTACTAGTAGCTTCCTTTAGGACAGTATTTCTGAAGGCGAGCTAAAATAAGACAGAATTAAAAAAAAAAAAGTGTTACTAATTTTAGTGTCTAGAGCTAGAAGGAGGTGACCAATAGTTCAAGAACATGTGTTTTGTAACCCAGACTCTCTCATTTGTGTTCCAAAGTCAGTTACATGTTTTATCTTTAGAGCTAAATTTTAGTCCCAGAGTTCCTTTTCTTCTACACCATTCTCCACTAGAGACAATGTCTACTACCACAGCATGAACATTTATATTAGTGCTTTCTTTAGCATATGAATTTTGATCCCTTTGATTCCCAAATAAATTATTGGGAATTGTAAAGGTTTTTTTTAAAGACTGAAAAAGTGCACAGTTTATGTGTCTCTTGACACATGGCCTGAGTATTCAGGTTTACACATCTTAGGTACGGGGAGATAGGTTTGTGCAAATGTGTATGGCCATATCAGCCAAAAGAGACTGTTCAAAGAGCACTCTTTATACATATAATTTATGCAATTTGTTAATGCTGTGTTGCATTTTAAGGGCCCCTTGAGGCCATCAAGTTTACCACTTGGTAGATGCTACATTGCTAACATGGCTCCTGTTAAAATCTGAAGGCTCTGGTTCTCTACTTACATTTTGATTGTGATTCAATCCTTATTTCTACAACTCACATTTCACTGTTTTCTTCTCTTCGATTTTTTTTGCCATCCCAGCAGCCATCTGGTACTTTCTTCTGTCAGCCAAGTTTCTGTTCTTTACCTGGAGCCTTTCTAACAGAGACTGTAGAAGAGAGTGGATTAGCAGTTGTCACTGGAAAATGAGTTTACTTCCAGCTGGAAAAGCTGTGAAATATAACTATTCATTGATATGTTATACATTTCTTCTTGGACACTTTTAATTCTATTTGAAGGCAAATACCTGGGAATAGTTTTCCTTAGAGTTAAAAATCTGTGAGAAGACACTTAGTATCTTTAAAGTGAGTTGGCTGGCTTTACTTGCTCGTATTATGCATGGGGTCTCAACATAACAAATGTGTTCTTTAGCAGACAGGTATTTGGGATTAGCCAAAGATGAGTCTTGAGACTTTTATCTGGGTCAGATTTAGTCCAAATGAAAGAGATTTGTGGGCATCCTATTATGCTTACTTTTCTTTTTCTCTGAAGGTTGTATTTGCCCTGCGTTATCTTTGTCCCTTTTATAATAAAAGCAGAAGTGCATAAATCACTTGAGAAGCAACCTATTCTTTTTTCTGTCTGTGGTTTATTATAAGCATCCAAAGAATAAAATTTGCTTGTGTACTTTTAATTATTTCAAGAACTGAAATGTGTAGGCTAGTAGTAAAAGTGTCATAAAATTACTGTAAGGTTGCATGAGTTTTGGCTGTAAATCTTACTCACCTTGACTAGATCTCATACTTCAATTCACTTGGGTATAAAATACCATTTACATTAGTTCTTAGTTCACTTAATCATAATTAAATGACTTCAGAGGGCAATAATTCCTAGAGACTCTTTCTTTGATGTGACACAAATAACAAACTGTGTTTGTAATGTGAAGGTGTTCTACTTCACTTTTACATTTGCCCTAGCCTTATACAGCATATAATGTTCTCTTTAGGTATAGACATATGCTCTTGTTACATGCACCATATGGGTCACAGATGTGGCTGACATGGCTACATGACATCTTTTTTAATTTCGTTGCACTATACCAAGGCTGTGCATAGACCTTTTCATGATGGTTTGAAGGGATTTCTGCTCAAGATTTTAATTTTTTTTTCACCTGAATGATGACTGGGGGGAGAGGGCCCTCTTTTTCTACTATCAGGTTATGCTGTGTTAATCAAAACCCTTATGAAAGTAATGTTTTGCTGCTGCTGAATTCATTGTCACCTTAAGCATGTCTTCACTGCAAGGTACTGGTAGTTCCTTTTATTTATTTCTGAATATACCTAATACTTGCGCTTTGCCTTGCTTTTCCTCTTCTGATCACAGTCAAAGGGTACTTTTTGGAAGGAGAAGTGCCATCTATAGATTCTCCATGAACTTAGAGTTTGAAATCCAGTTTTAAGTTTTGCAACTACATTTTGATTTAAATGCAACTTAAGAAATACTTTTACGTTAAGGAACATATTTGGAAGTAGGGGTTTGTTGCTATTCAGTTTTGTCATAGTGTATACAGTTTTACTGATCTGAAATGCTAATATTACCTGTTAACATATAGCAGCTCACTTTGCCTGTGAGTTCTGAACCAGAATGACGATATATTGCTCTCATGTAGCGTCTTCTATCCATGCACAGTAACCTATGAATACCGCTACCATGGTAACTACTGTGGACCAAACTCCGGATTTGCATGTAAAGAACACGGGCCTCCAGCTGTGAATGGGGCATTTGGATGTTATCTCAGTCAAAATATCTGTCTGTCTATCTATCTAACTAGCTAACTAACTAAAGGCTTAGTGAACTCTTAGTTTTGTTGTGTCTGGTTGGAGGAACAGAAGTTATCTGAACAATAGTGCCTAGGAAGTGAACTAATAAAAGTTCCAGGGCAATACTTGTTACATGTTAAAGGCTCTCATAATGTATTAATGGTCTTTTTTGTGTTGCTGCCAGTGGAAGCTGGGTTAGTTCCAAGAGGAAACATACAGTTTATCATATCAAAGTTGAACAGGAGACTATTTGTGTTCTTCCAGTAGCAGCAAACCTACTCATGGAAGATGAGTGCCCAAGTTAGGTTAGAGGTAAAGATGGGTAATAACTTGCTTATGTCTAATAATCAACGGTGGAAAGTGAGTAACCACAAAACGGCATATTTGTATTAGGCAATTGATCCAACACTATCCCTGTTCACCCACTGAAACCTGTCCTTGGCAAGACTGATTGAAAACTATATGCTTCAACCACCTAAACTGGTTTGTTATTTATTGTGAGTCCATTGTGTAGCCTAATAAAAGGATAAGGGGACTGAGCTAGCCCAAAGCCCCCCAAAACAGGGCAGGAGAAGCCATGGATGGAGGAGCACCTATCAGAATCAGTCTTTACTGCAGTTTGAAGTTCTTTTGTGTGGCCTGTGAAAATCCTAACGCCTTGCAAGTTTGCACTTCTTGGGGCAGAAAAAATTGCAATTAAGCCAGAAGTTTTTCATTAAAATATTTTATACATGGAAAAAATATCTTTCTTCTTTTCCAAAATGTGAAAGAGCCTATCAGATGTGCAAGTATAGCATTTCTTTTTCACGAAGTGACCACATCTGAAACCAGACACTGAAAGGACTTGGGCTAATGTGGAACTGCTTTAAAAACTCTAACAACCGAAATAGTAAGTCTCGTTCCTTTCTCTGAGATAGAGGATCAGGGATGAGGGATGTTCGAGGATTTTCAGTGCACATTTATTCATTCATCTGAAACTTCTTACTTCTGCCTACAGGGTGAGACAAGAAATGAGAAACACGTAAAATAAGTCTTTGTTTTAGTTTCATCTAACGTCTGTTCTTTTCACGTAATTAAAACGTTACTCCTTCTAAAATGCAAAATGTTTTCCATAATTGACTAGTCAGGTAGTTTAATGAAACAAATAGAATAATTTATTATATCTCTTGTACCACATATTGTTAGCAATATCCCACCCTCTGTCTCAAGACATCAGAAATGCAGAATCAGAACTCTAGATTAGTAAGTGGGAATCCTATATGTATTTCAGTTACCTACTTTCTTAATGGACATATAGAAGCTACATTCAGATGTTAAAAAAGGTGCTAAATTATGTATATTTTCTAATGTAAATGTCTGTTAGTAGGCAAATGTAATGAGAACACTTTTCTTTCGATAAATTTGCTGCATGTAATTCAGATGCTTTCCTACTCTTACTGAAAGCTACTCCAGTTTTCTGAATGCACTTGGCAGTCTTTTAATGCAGTTATTATCAGTCTCATTTAACTTTCCACATGACTTTACAAGACATCTCTAGCAGTGTATTGCACTCTCACTTCCCATGTACCTGCAGCCACTGGAAGAAAGTGCGGTGGAGCTCAGGAGATCCCTGCTGTCTGAGTCTCAGTGCACAGTGAGTTCCCAAGGCACAGGGTCGCTTCCTGTCACTAATGCTATCTGTGAGATCAGGGCAATTAATTTTCTTAAATTTGGAAGATTTTCATTTCAACTTTGACTTTTTATTTGAATACACATTCATTTAAATTTGAAAAGCAGAAGTAGATGGCAATTCAAAGGAACTCGTTTGTTCAGAATATTTGGGAAAGGACATTTGGATAGTTTCAAAAGGTTCTGGCTTTGTTTTAATGGGAAATTTGCCCAAATTAATTTGCTTCCATGGTTTCTGGTTTGCTGAAACAGCAAAGAGTTTTCTCACCCCTCCCTGCCCAAATCCTTTCTTCTTGATAAACCTCTTTCTGAGTCTCACTGATATTGATGGAAATTGGATATGAATGATATTCATGTGGAAAGAAGCAATTCAGAAATGAGTTTGAATTGACATTCACCAGTGTTGGCAGACATAATTGGGCTAATTATACTAAATATGCCTCTCTATTTTGCAATCCAGAGCGGCTGGGTACTGCGAGTGGAACCACCTTGGCCTAAACCTCTTGATCATAGTTTTTCCATCAATGCATATAATGTGTTCAAGGTCCTCCTTGATTCTTTACAGCTCTTGAGGAGTTGTTTTAGATTACTGCATTGCACCTTTCGTCAAGCTTATTTTGTAAAAGATTATGCAAAGGCAAGCAGTCCTATTTCTGCAGAATAATCTTTATTAAAGGTCATGGCCTTTCTTCCTCCTTCTGAAACCTTAGAAGAGCCATAGGCTTTGTATCCCCTCCAGACATTAAGAGGTCCATTTCAAAGCAGTGAATGTGGGAGGTGTACACACAAATCTTTCTAACAAATAACGGGATTTATTTTTTGACTTGACCCTTTTGAGCACAACTTTGAAAACTTACCCAAGAACATCTATCTGAAAAGTCTTCAGTCACCACTCTCTAGGAATGAGAATTTATGGGCAAGCAGGGTTTGGGCTTTGCTTAACCTTATCTGTATGGCTGAAAGGAAAGCAAAAGATAATTAATTGTCTCATGGCTGTTTAGCTTCCTTGGGGCAACTGCTGCCTAAGTTGACCATGGCAGGGTACTGTTATACTGTAGCCTACTCGTGTCTATAGTAGAAGGGATGCACATAGCCTTGCTGCAGTAGAAGGAACTCATTTCCCAGCCCTGTTGCTAGCCCATAACGTCTTGATACACCATACTGTTAAACTGACATTTCATCCTGTCTGCTGCTTTTACATCAGCTTTTTACAGCAATCTGGAATGTGCTTTTTGGAGAGATTGTTTCTCTACATCTTGTTAAGGTTCAAACAACTCAATTTCAGCTTTAATCCATGGGTATTCTACATGGAGAACTTTCTAACACAAAGAAGGGTCAACTGAGAGAAGAGACTAATGAGTGCAAAAGACACCTGAGGGAGGGAGTGTATTCCTTAGAGTAAGGAGTTCATGAAAGGTGTACAGACAGGGCCGTGATGATAGTGGGTGGGAAATCATCAAGGTGGAACTGAGATTGAAGTATGGGCCACAAAGATTAATGTTAAGTATTGAAAGGGAAGACTTAAAAAATGATCCCCAGGTCCATTCCTGGTTTTTCATGTCATAGGAGTCATTGATATAAATAACAGCCACAACAGAACAACTTGAAATTCCCCTGGCACATTTACTTGCTAGACCTGCCTGAACTCAAATGGGTTGATACTAACCCTTCCCTCTGGGGAGTCCATGATGTCTATGGCAGATTTCTTAGTGCTCTGTGATGCTGTCAGTCAGACCCAGGCATTTGGCAAGTCTTGTAAAGAGGAATTCTGTGAGCTTGCCTTAACCAAGGCAGAGATCAAACTTGTACTGAAGGTGGGAGCTGTTTCATGTATTCAGGACAGGTGCTGTAGAAAGGCAGCTGAGACCTAGTGCGACCATTTCCTAAAGTGCTTTCAGACTATCTGTGCCCCAAGAGGTTCTGAAACAGGAAAGAACTGGTGCTGAGCCAGAAGCAATCTAAGGAAATAAAAAAGCAACTGGATGAATTAGATGGGATAAGTCATATAATTATATAACTGGATACAGTCAGAGGTAATTTTAGCAGGTCAGTTTTTGACTGCATGCACCAGAGATTAAGTCTCCAATATCATAGCATATTCAGTCTAAATACCACTATCAACTCAGAATAAATCAAGGAAAAAAATTCTGTTACCCCTTAAGGAATGGGGTGGGGGTGTGTGTTGTTGTTTTTACACTGTAAAAAAACAATCGCATCTACTCTTGGATGTAGCTGTAGATGAGATAGTACTTTAATAGTCTATTGCTACTGATATATGGCCTCCAGAAGGTATACTCCATCTGGATGCATGATTCATTCAGATAAATTACTTATCCAATCCTGGGATCTGTAGTAGAAAAGCAAGCAATTAACCTTTCCTAATAAGAGCCAGAAGTAGTCCTTAAGGAAGTTAAAATGAAGGAGGTAGCTGGTGTTCAGTTTCCAGAGCAAGTTTTAACACCAGCAGATGGTGCTAAAATGTCCATTAAACGGAAAAAACCCCAACAATCCAAACATCTCAAATTTCCTTAAAATCATAAACTGTCAGAGAAAGATAAATTGAGATACTTTAGCTAATTGCTGTGGAAAGTTGAATCTAGGGTGATGTTAGTCATCTTTTTACTTAGAGCAGCATAACACACATGAAGATGTGTGTAGCCCTTATTTTCTAGTTTGCTTTCAAGGTGGATCAATTTTCCTTGAGTCAGGTCTTTACCTTGAATAAGGTGACTCAAGTATTTCAGGAATTTTCATTCATGTTCAACCTGAGGATTAAAAACTTTGTTGTATAATTTTGCTGATTAATTAAAGGAAAGATTTAAGATTTTTAGACTCATTTTCACTCTGAATAAGTACTTGAAACAAATGGCAATTGCTTTTCTAAGGATAGTGCTGTATAATTTTGTTAGTCGCTAAAGAGCAGCTATGTTAATTTTACATACAGAAGCCCCTGATATCACATGAAGAATAACTTCAAAAATACGCTGTAGAGGAGTTGCGTGGTTAACTCGGGGAAGTGTGGTTTAGGAATGCAGAAGTTTTCAGTTCTAGTTCAACTGGTCACATTGGTCTGAAGCTGACAACTACTGAAGGCTGCCGGGCACGAAGAAGTGTGTTAGGAGGGTTTCATGAGGCAGCCTGCAGCCACCCCAGGCAGTCTGCATCCAGAACAACAAATGAAAACTTTCCTGCCAGCCCCGCAAAGGGGGCATGCCACTAAAATGGCTCTTTTCCTCTTAGACTAAATCTATTATGTATTTGCAAGTGTGCAGTAGCAAAGCGGGGAGTGGGGGTAGATCATGGAAAGTAAGTGATCTCAGAACTAGCCAGAGTGAGTTTCTTTCCTAAATACCCAATAGTTTAGGTGATAGTACCCATTTTTATTTGGTTCACTGTTTGAGTCTCGTCCCCTCAGGTATGACTGTGTGATTTATGTAATAATTGTTTGAAATGCATGGATTAATAATGATGGTAATTTAGGGTCAGAGCTGGGCACATTTCTTTAAGTAGCATAAAGAAATTATGCTGAAATTTCTGAGCACTGATGCTACAGTACAGCCCCAAAGCAACTGACAGGCATTCAAAATGCTATATTCTAGCTTAAAATGTACAGCCCTGGAAGATTTTGGAGTTAAGGACTGTGCGGCAAACTTGGCTCAGATTTAAAAGACCTTCGCTTCATAAACGGTGACTATTTTATGTCACGTCAGAGGATGAAGCAATATATCAGTACTGTGAGTCTAGAGAATCTGCAAAGCCATTCCTACAAAATGAGACCATCCTTTCTAAGGATCTAAAAGTTATTCCCAGCAAGATAATGAATATAAAATCGCTTCTAGCAGAATAATTTTGTCTAATGTATCCAAGAGTGGGGAGCCACATCCTGTTGTCTCTTACATGTACTTGTGACACTCTTGCCTAAATAAGGACTGAGAAACACCTTCAGAGTTTATCCCAAAATAATGTAATATGGCTTCCAAATACTCATTAATTGTGTGACCACTTGGGACTGCACATATATACCTCCCTGCTGCTCACTTTGTGAATACTCCTCTGCCAGAATCATCCAGCTGACTGAGTAATGCAAAGTGTAGGTATACACAACAACTTATTATAATATCCTATTTAATTATTTGTTGGCAGTGATGGTGTATAATTATTTACTGACCTACCGAATTGGTCACTGAATTACTGTGAAATTCAGATTCTAAGAAGCACTGTCATTTTGATAATTAGAGGCTCTGTCTTACTAGAATGTGTGCTTGTTAAGTTGTAATTTGCTTAAAAAAATAATTAAAGACAGAGGTTATTTAGGAAGGAAGGCTTAAGACCAAGATTATATTCAAAGGAAATTAAAGACAGGAAGCCCCAGGGTATTACAGCCCTGCCATGCAGCTCCTATTAAAGAAAATGAAGTCTTACAAGCAGCACAAATAGTGATGTCTGCCATAAGGCTGCCCAGCACTTTCTATTATAAGATCCTGTTTTCTGTTGCTTATAACTTTGCCAAACTTAAACCATTTGGGCCAAAATTTTCCATGCTGTCTGCCTTGGGCAAATATTTTTGAAAATTTACTCTAAAATGCTCAGCCATTTCTCCAATTTGAGTTAGGAAAGGTAAAAAAAAAAGATATTGTTTTGCCCATGTTTACAGGGATATGTGTAGGTATGCACATATATATATATGCCCATATGTATGTATAAATAAGAAACTGTCTTTTTGAGAAATATCAGTGCTTCCATGGTCTGCAGTGAGGACTTGAAATTTGGGGAATTTTTTTTTTTTTTTTTAATCTGGAAAATGACAATTTTAAATGTTCAGGGGAGAGTCTTTTGAATTCACCAACTATATTTTTGGGACATGCCACCAGAGAGCTCCAACATGGAAACAGCACACATGCAGTCCACTTGGCAGATAAATTGAGCATGGGCTGAAGAGGACTTAGCAAGCAATTGCATCCCCCTGGTTGCACTGTAACTGCAGTAAGTCTGGACAGAAGATTAGAAAACAGGAATGACCAGCTCTCCAAAGATCTCTGTGCTCCTCTTGACTAGTGCTAAGGCAGCAGAGAAGACAAGGAGTCTGCCTTACTGTATTGCAAAAGGTGAAGGACAGTGCGTGAGGGAAAGAATGGCAGGGATAGAGGTAAGAGGAAAGAAAAAGAACTTAGGAAGGCAAGGATATAGAAACAGTGAAAAAAATTAGTAGTGAAAAATTGGAAACAGTGCTCTGGAGAGAGTGTGGAGAAACAGGGACAGAAGTGCTTTATAACCACTACACCTCTGCACTTGCAACCCAAAGACATGGTTTGTTTCTCAGTTTCTTTCTAGTGGCAAAGTCAAGCAGGGTATGTTGTGTATCTCAGGTAGGCTGATCACCTGGTGTGGTGAGATTCTAACTGATGACATTTGATTTCCAGTGTAAGCATTTTAAAGAATCGTCAAGTCAATAAATCGACCTCTTCCCTCTACAAACTGTTAAAATAATGTTTACAATGTGAAATCAAAGGTCTTATAATGGTTAGTTAAGAACGTAAACATTTTAATAGCTTGTGGGGTGTAACTGTTCACTTATGTCCATTGCCATTCACCTACAGCTTTCACTGTGTGCCTTTCCTACATTGCACGCTCCCATCTTCCTTCTCATCTCTGCCCTCTTCAGTGAACTTCTTTGCTGCTCTCCTCTCATCACCTCATATGCCCCTATTCTGCACGTTCCTTTCTCATTTCTCTTTTTAGATCATCTCCCTCAAATCCTAGTCCCCACATTTGCACTTTCTTTTGCATTCTTTTTTCCTTTCACTACTGTGAACAGACACAGCATTTTCCTATTGCCAAAGGCCATATCTTGGTTTCTTTTTTAGCCTGGCCTTCTCTTCTTTAGACTTGCACAGGGGTGGTAAAATCTTCCTGCCTCTTCCAACATGGCACGCAGAGAACCTGCCCTTTACAAAAACGTGTACACTCACACACAAAGGCTTTTCTGGGCTCCTTTCAGTTCATGTTTTACTAAAGCAATGTCCTCCTCTCTGGTCTTGCTTTCTGCAACGTCACCCTCGCAGAGTCCATTCAAACTCTGCTACTTAGATCATTTTCCTGGCTCTTCATCCTATTTCACACATTCTGCTGTCTTGCTTTTCTCTCTTCAACTTTCACCTTGTTCTGTCTCAGATGGTACTGCATCATTATTTACAGCTGTCTTCACTTCCCAGCAATGCAAGCTTTTCCCACATGATAGTCTACTCCTGCAATCATTTCCATGCTTTCTGTCATGTCATGAGGTGTCTAAGGAAGCCTACAAAGCTAGAAGTTTATTATTATTTGAAACTTTTCTTAAAACTAGATTGTATCACAATACTACTGAGCAATGCTGGCTGACTAGGTAGTGGCATGCCAAACTGTATGAGCATCTCTATTTGGATTACTGCTGCCTTATCTTTCCATTCATACTACCCCAACTCACCCTTTTCCCCCTTTATTCCTCTGTTTCCTGAAATTAACCCAGATTGTAAGATGTGACCTGCCTTTTTTGCGATTTGTGTACAGTACCTTGCACAATATATCTTTTTCCAATCCTTGACTGGCCTCAGGCAGCAGCATGATATACGTGATGTTAAAAATAATTGATGTAACTTTGAAAAAACCCAATAATTTAGAAATTGTCATTTTGAAAAATGAGTCTTAAAGGAGCCAGCCTGTTTCATCACGGTGGGACTATCAAAGCAGTAGCACACTCTTGTCTTTATGTAATTAGGAGAAAATATTCTATGTTATTGTTGAGCATTGGAAATATTTTTGGAGATTTTTTTCTTTAATCTTATATTGTGTGTTTTGTCTTTGCAACAATACTTCTTGCTATGGTAACAACTTTTTTTATTGGAATCCAGAGCATGAATGTGTAATGCTGCATCTACCCTATTACTCCTGAGAGAAATTAACTGTAGGAAGATTTGTTTTGGCCAAACTTTCAAGGAGGAAACAAAGTATAAAAATGTGCATTAACTGAAAAAAAGACTTACTTTTAAGCAATATTTCCCATTATTATATGCCATTGTCCTTTCGTTACAGCCTTATGTTTGAAGACATTAGCTATTTTTTGGTAAACGACAGGGTGGAGAATGTTATTTTGCTCACATTATTTTATTCTCATCATTTTTCACATCAGAAAGTAAATGGTTTCTTTCTTGAGTCAAATGAGCAACAGCTGGATCTTCCTGTACCCCCTCCCATTCTTCCAGCTGAGGATCAACATCAGCTGTGGCTTTGTGTAGAGGCACAGTGTGGGATCAAGACTGTAATTTAGCATCTCATTCAGCTGATATGACTATGTAATTATAATTAGGAGCTCTAGGGTCCATCAGCACATGTATGAGCCTGGAATTTAAGTTGTCTTTGGATGTATTATAAGTCTAAACTCTCTAGTGGATAATAAACCTGCAAGCCAAGAAAAGCCAGAGGCGAGAACTTTGTCTGGAGGTACCGTAGGACTTCCCTGGAGGTCCTTCAAACAGTGAATCATCAATGTTGAAATGCTTGCAGCTGAATTCCCAGCTCAGGCTCAACTACAGAAAGAGAAAGAGGGAAACTACAGGCAAATTGGGCAATTGAATTGTCTGCTCAGGGTGCCTAGTACTTGATAGACTTTTTCTAGAATCAGGGTAACAGTTAATAATGAGTGCAACGGTGTCTAACTGGTCCTAATTCTGCTGTATGCTAAGGACTTTTTAAGATGTTCCAACCATTGCCTTTTCTGTCTCTAGTCAACGGGAGAACCTGTCTAGCGATCAAGAAAAGATAACAGTGCCTAGGGCCGTCCATCTGGCATGTCTTACAAACTGTTCTTTCCAGAGGCAGGACCTTGCATTTCATAAGTGGACTCAGCTCTCTGATAATTTGGAACAGAAAGGGAGTAGTAAATATTGCTACTGTTAAAGTTTGGGTTTTTTTTTTTTTCCTTTTTGTGGCTTTGTAACTATTGTGGCCTTGTAATACAGGTAAGGATTTGAACTTTGTTACTGATGGAGGGGTTTATGAATGAAACTCAGTGTATTCTTTACCCTTATCTCTGAACTAGTAGTTACCAGACCTTTTTGTCCCTGTTCCACCTTTCAGATATCACTTGTTTTCACTACATATTAATACAAATAATACAGAAAGAGGCTAAAACTGTTGTCTTTCGCTCAGGCAAAACTCCATGGATATCAGAGGGTTCAGATCTCATTCACAAAAGTGCAGCAATAATACAAAGAATATTTTTTTTTAAATATGCCTTTAGTTTTAGCTGTTTGCTAGAGGTATATAAACAGGTGTTTGCTGCTGTAAATGTACATGCCACTAGGTTCTGTTGTGTCTGCTCTGGTCCAAGTAAAAATGTGAGAAGGCTTTTCATATGTCTGGTGGAGATTCAAAAGTTAGAAATCTGTGAAGACCTTAGCAGTCCTTCAGGATGAAAGTGTCATGTAAGTGTAATATATAGTTTTAATATAAAGGGTGAGGAAAAAGTAATTTCATTGTCATTAAAAAATACCTCTTGGCTCTTCTGAATTCCCAAGAATTTCCAAACTGGAGAACTGAAAGAGTAACTGCATAAGATCCTCCGAGTCAAACAATGTTATTCTAAACTTATTCTCAACTTGCTTCTCAGTAGTTTTTCTTTTTTTAAAGCCAGTTAGTTGGACAGCTGTTTGCTGGACTGAATATAAAATTGTGCAAGGGGCTACAATTGAACCGAAGTCCCGTGTATTCCTCTGCTCTTTGGAAACTTTCCAATGGCAAAAATATAAAAGTTTGAGGGCTAACTTAGAATTGATTTTTACTTATTACTATATTTGCGGATGGAGATTTTTTAATTTTATAGATTATTGATTTTGAAAATTTGCTGCAAAGCCAGTAAGGAAAATTTCTAAAACTTAAAAATTGACCATTTTGCTTCTCTCAGAACTTGGGACCTGCTAATCGTTTTGACTTCTATGTGGACTAAGAAATTGACATTTTGGACATGCTCATGATTTTTTCAGCCTGCTTCTCACATGGGAGCAGAAACACCTTTTAGTCACTGGTATCAACCTTGCCTTCTGAGCTTCCTTTTCAGGATTTTTTCCTATATCAGCAGGGCCCAGGTCAACCAGCTTTCCTTTCTGCGTGTTTTTTTTATTTGCAAAAAATTCAGAACTTTAGATTCAGGTTTTTTTTCATAATCATGTCTAAGTCCCATGCATATTCCTGAGCAACATTTTTGTTTTCTCTGAGAGTTCAAATTCTGCTGAGTGGTTGCAACCTCCATTTCCTCCCTATTGCAGAGGTCTATAGAGGAATGAACGGAACAACATCCTAAAAGTGGAGAAACTGACAGGCAGGAAGGTGTATCCTAGCTCATAATTTATTATTTATGCTGTATTTGTTTTGCTTCCATCTTGTAAATCTAGCAGGTTAAAAGTAAAAATTTATCATGCTATGTTTTTTATAAATTTTACAGTCAAAATTCACTAAAATTGGTAAAATGATAAAGTTGATTAGAAACTTGGTTTTCTTTTCCAAGGACCATTATTACATAAAAGAATAGCTTGCTCATGGCACAGGCCAGTGCTTGGTGAACCTTGCACAAATATTTATTTGTCATCATGTCATAAGATCAGATAAGAAAATGTGAAGTGTGATTTGCTATCTTCAGTACCTCCATGCCTTTGCATACCTCCTTTGCATACCTTCATGTATTACAGAAAGGGCTAGCAGGGTCCCGATCATAATGCATTATGTAGCTGAAGAGCTTTTCCTCAGAAAGGAGACTGATGTTAGAAAGCAGGATTTGATCCATGTCATGAATGTATCTGAGGTTTGAAAACAGATGCTGAGGCTACTCGGAGTCACTGAAGAAAGTGATTTCTAATTAGACCTGACAGCCTTATTGAAGTTAATATGCTATATAGTGAGCAAAAGCAGTCCATAATAGGTAGAAAATCTCTCTTTGAAAGATGTAATCCACTTTGATAGTGGATCAGCTCAGAACCATACTCAGGCCTTCCATCTAATCCTTCCTATCTGAAACGATGTTCTGGACACACACTTCCTTCAGCTTGGGAGAAAAAGGAAACCTATCGTGTGGGTGGAGTGAGGACACTGGCCATTGAAGATGCCCTGTGGAGTTGCACAGTCTTTCAGGATAGCTCTTTGCCTTCCCACTTTCATGACTTCCAGTGAGATTCACATAGGTTTGAAGTGAACACCTTCATGGAACATTCCTTTTCACAGAAGCTGGGAATTAGAACTTCCCTTCTGCCAAAGACCATGCTTCAGTTGCCACAACTCCTGTAACTTAGCCTTTCCAGGAAGGGTCTGCCTTCAGTTAAGTATCAGCACTTGATCATCAGAGGGACCAGAAATTCATTCTGTTTTGAGGTATGCTGGTTGGCCATATAGCAAACTTGGGGTGAATGTGCAGCTAATCATCTCACTATAGCTATGGTGACAAGCCAAGGTTTTCTTTGTGTTTTAGTGCCCAGAAGAAGAAGGAAGATATATTGATAAAATAAATTTTGCATTATTTGATGAAGTAATTCATTAGTTTGTAAGCTGACTTGAAGCAGCATTGCTGAAAATACCACTGTTCCAGCCACACTCTAATGCTAAAACAGGTGGGACGGAATTGTACCCTCATTTGATGTGAATGCCTGCCAGGTCTTAGAGGACATGTGACCCTTCACAGATTCAGAGATAGTCTTTCTGGTGGAGCCCCTTTGATCTGGTGGTCATGGTGAGCGACAGCTTCCCCCAATGAGACTTATCTACCTGTGGGGAAGGGACTATTAAAAGAATAATCTTTCATATCCACTTGAAGAAAGGCATTTCACAAATGCAAAAAAAGTATGCGTAAATGAATGTGTGCTAATGGGAACTGTCATCAAGGGAATCTTGTGCAAGCAATTCCAGAACGGATGCAAGATATTGTGGATAACCAAGACTGTCCAGCTCTGGAAGTAAAATAAAGCATGCAGAATGGAAAATTTATGTTTAACAGACTTGCAAGGAAAAGCCTCAACATCATCTATGGGAGAATGAGTATGCTTCCTTCTTTTGAGATACATGGTAATTTGTAGGGCAGGAAACTTTGTATCTCTTTGAAATGATCTCCAGATGCCATATTAAAATATGTCAAAGCATACAGTGCAACAACTTTAAGCTAATGCTAGATTATAGAAATATCACTATTTCATAGTTAAAGAAAAAAAGAGAGGAAGTTGGCAGTCCACTGAGATTTATGCTAGTCTTTCACCCCCAGTAGGCCTGGTTTCCGTTCACTTACTTATTTAGATACAAAGCTACATCAGATGCTTGTGTGAATACTTCAGAGCCGTCTGCTAGGTATTTAAAATACACTACAGCAAAAGAGAACAAAGGCCAGTTAATATACAGTGAAGGGATCAGGCGGGACAAAGACCTTCAGAAAGGTACTGAAGGATGTGAGTTCAGTAGTTTCATTCTTCAGCTCTTACTCATCTGAGTAATAAAATAGTGCCACTTTTAAATGAGGCTCAGAACAGAAATTTCAGTGGACGCTGTGGATCTGACTTGCAATGTGTTGGAAGACCACACATGATTGAAATGGCATTCAGGTACTGAAGGTCAGGAGTGGAATGTGTTTGTGGAAGGATGGATATGAGTGCTTGGGATTAGGTAGCATTACTTGCCCAGCCCATCAAGGGGAGTTGTGAGATTAGTTAAAGTCTGTACAGGTCTTTGAGGATGTACTTCAGGCTGAGACTGTGGCTCACGAGCACAGCTATCTGCCAGAAGGATGCATGGCACGGAACCACAGGCGTGGGCCGCTGATGTCAGTGGAGCTATGGTGCTGACTTTGATGGATGCTGCATGAAACCTGAGGTCAAACTCCACTTAGTGTTAAGTGGCTCACTTGCTCCCCTTCTCAATAAATAGACCCATCCTGCAGTAACAACAAGTTTTAAAGAGAAAACTGCATTTTTAACAATACTGGTTAGACCTAGGAATTGAGAAAATTGTGCTGTTGCAAGTTTGTATACTGGGGTGGGGCTGTCTATAACAAGGAAGGGATTCTGCTCATCACTATGGAAATACGAATTTTACACGTTTAGGCTCGTGGACATAGTAGCTCTGACTATGCCATTAACAAAGCAGATATACTTTTTAATTTTAAAGAACCTTATATGTGAGTGTAAATTGTTGATTTCTTACTGTTTTGGTGTCTACATATTGCAGTTACTTAAGAAAATAGGGCCAATTATAAGTATTTGGCAGCCCCAATTCATGTGTTTCCTTGCTTCTCTATTTTTTCTATCCTAATTTTATTTAATTATAAGATTTAAAAAAAATTGTTCTGTAATTACCTAGTCCTATGTGTTATGTAGAAGGATGTTGAGAGACATGTGATTATAAAATCCAAACTGCTGTGTGCTGACATTTATGTCTTTCTCTCTCAGCACTAGCATGAATAGATGCTAAATTTTCTCAAGCTAAAATGTAGCTGGAAGGTTTCTGGTAAAAAGCAATTTGCATTTTTGGATAACAAACAGAAAAACGGGCAGATACAATTTTCCAGCACCTGCTCTGTTTTTTAACTTCTTCCATTGAGTCTCTGTATGGTTCAGAATTGGTTTTTTGCCTTTCACTGGAATGCCTAAAATTGGCTTCTGACAGAAATAAAATATTAGAATAATTGGATTCTGTCCTTTCTCATTATTTCATTTTCTGTTTTCTTCAACATAAAATCCGTAGAAAAGATGTTTCTAACATTTCCTGAAAAACGTCTTTCAACATAAGCTTTTTCCATCTGCTTTTGGAAAATCAGAATATTTTATAATTATACAATCATCTTGCTCAAGTTACTTGTTTTCTATTAAAACATTTTGTACTGTTAGAGGTGTCATCTAAGAAAGATTTAGGAAAAGTTAGAATTAAAGGTCACCTTTCTGTCTAAAAACTGTGCATAGAAAAAGATAACTGAACAGACTTGCTCTTTTGAGAATGATGTCAGAATTTCCCTCTAGATATCCATTTTTTATTAACTTCTGATGGAATTACATCATTCATCTTAAATATTGAGTAATAGAAGCCCTTGCTAACTGTTCCGTAACTCTGGTGTAGTGGATGAACTCTCCACTGGTTTCTCAGAACTACTATTCCAGCTAGGAGCTGATACATTTGAAATAAATTTGGACCATTATGTAAGAGGTTGCCATGAGTAAGTGTCTCGTTAAAATAAAACTAATAATCAACTAAAATTGTAATTGGTTAATTGAAATCTGTTAAGATATTTGAGGCTGAGATAAATTTTAGGGGGATTAACTTGATCTAACATACTTTTTCAACTTGATAGTTTGAAATTAGGAAGGAACGAATAAAGCCATAGCAAAAAAAAAAAAAAAGTCATCTGAACTGAGAAAAAGGAAAAATAAAGTAGCTCATTTGAGACTTGTCAGAAATAATCCTAGCACTGCTGTGTTCCACTTGCTACTTGTATTCTTGCATGTATCTGCTTAGCTTCACGATAAACACATTAAAACTGTGGGCAATTTTAGAATAGTGAAAGGACAAGCTCTGCTTTCACCTGGGATATGCTGGACACACTTTTAGGACGGGGACTGCATTCCCCAGTCTGCCCTTGGTCCCCAGGCAGGCGGGTGTGGGGTGCAGGACTCTCGGCGCAGCCCGGCAGGGCGCACTGCGCTGACATTGCTGAAATCCCGCTAGTGAAACTCTTCAGTAATTGCGGTTCCTTCCCAAGGGGCTTTGACTAAGAGCGCAGCTGCATGATGAACGTGCTTACAGTAGGGCACTGGCAGGTTAAGAAAACACTGACTTATGTCTGAAAATGGTTCTAGGGTCAACTGCTACCAAGACGTGAAAAACTAGCTCTGGAGAAGTGGCTGTGTCTGAAGGAAAATCCTGCGGTACGATGCCAGGGATTCTGTGAATTATTAGGTTTGCAGTATGTAAACAATATATTTTAACTTAGTTTATGTGTGTATGGCTCACTCCTGGAAGAACCCGTGACTCCCACTGGCTTCAGTGAATGCTGCAAGTGCAAAGAGCCTCTGCGGATATGGTTCATAAGTGCTGTGTTCGAAGAATAGTGAAGCTCTGGATTAACCCTTCCAAAACCAGAATTCCTGCAAAAGTGCTCCTACTTTATTGTCTCGGGTTTGTATATACAGGCATTTACTTAGGTGTAATCATTCTCTGCATCGCTCCAGAACAGTTTTCGTGCGCAGAAAAGCCCTTACTCATGTGCAATACATGCATGAGCAGGGTTCAGTCCTGTGTTGCATTTGATTGTGTGTACGTACGCAAATTCTGTGCTTGCCCAAGAAGCTGTATCAACAAAGAACAAATTCTTGTATTACACACAGAAAAGTTGTGTAATGGAAACAAAAACCTGCACATTTGATAGTTAGATTGGATTAGATCCCTGTGCTCTAAAGTTGGCAACATATTAAAAAAAATTACTGGGTTTTGATTTTTAAGAAAAGACAAGTAACCTTTTCGTGGAGCTTATGAAATCAGCTGGTACTGATTGATGATTCTCTTGACATGAAGGATGTGTTCAAGGGAAATGGGCGTGCCCATCCTTTCACATTCTATCCTGGAAAGGGATGAATAGTAGTCTGGTCCATGGGATGACATCTCACATGTGTGGCAACTTTAGATTTTAGCAAACACATTTTGTTTTCATATACCTTCTTTTATTGTAGAACATTTTGTAGATCCATGTTGTTGTTTTGTTATAAAGAGGAACACTATAGTTAATGAAGAGTATAATACATCAGGGGCAAAAATGGAGGGGGGGGAAGATAGAGGGTCACGCAAGGCTGCCTTGCAATACTCTCTTCTTATACATTTTGCTCCCTAAAATGTCGCTGTAATACTGAAGTCACAAAGCAGACTTTTTGCTTCAGTATGCAAGCTGTATGACACAGGGTATGGAATGAGGTTACTAAATCAGGTGCATAAACACTCTTGCTTGTCTCTAGGCAGAGACAGAGACAAAACTGCACAAATAAAGTGTTCACAGACTTCTAAGGATAACTGTTGTTTCCTTCTCTTCTGTAATGTTCATTGAGCAGCTGAGCTTCCTCTCTCTCATTTGGCCATTGGATCAACATCCAATTCTTCCTTTCTTATGACGCTTGAAGTCATTATAGGTACATTATTTACATTCTGGGCCAAAGCAGAATCTTTTTAGAAACTATTCCTTCTTGGATGAGGATCAGTGCTGTTGTTTTTCTTCTGATTTTTTGCTTAAATGTCAATTAATCAAGAACCCTGATATTTTCTTTCTATACTCACCTGAACTACTTTTGCAAATTGTTGATTTGGCTGCATTATGCACAAGTTATAAAAAGGCTCTTTGTAGCAAAGTATTTATTTGTGTAGCTTATTTTTTTCTCAAGTGTCCACGGTTCCAATGAATAGAATAGACACAAGAATGTAAGTGAAGATGGAGAAGGGCAATTCTGTCAGTATATCTCAAAGTAGATAATATTATTTTTAATATTTGATGTCCAGACCTCACCACTACAGCTTGCTATATTTCTTCCTCAGCTGCATTTGTACAGGCAGCAGAAAAATTTGATGATTCTGAGAGCACACCGTGTCTAAAATTTGCTGATTGCACTGAGGTATTTCATTGCTTGGCTAGTGCTGGTGCATGATCCACATGCCTGAAACAAAGGGAGAGTAAAAGGAAAGAGAAACATTTAAAAGTTTTGCTAAACCGTAATCTTGATAGAATAAGTTGGATAGAAATGGTTGTATATGCTTTACTGAGATGATGAGTGAGATTTGAAGCTCATATTCAGTTTTGGTATGTGTCCAGATTTCAAGATCTTAGATTCTGCTTGGTCTGCTGTCTTACATAATGGGCCAGGGAGCACAGAGAAAGAAGTTGCAGCTCAGTCCGTGGGACTGAAACCGGTAGCTTCTAACAGGGCTGGGTCCAGCCACTGCTTGCATAGGTGGAAGAGGCTGTGCACCATATAGCTGCTCCCCTCCACATGGTCAGACGTGCAGCCCCCAGCACAATGGTAAAGGTTAATTTGTCCTGGTTTCCTAAGTGAGACTTGAAGGTAGGGCAAGTATAGGAAGCCAAATAGCAATGATAGGACATAAGAGCCGTAGCTGTTCAGAGTGGAGTGACCAGGAGGGAGAGTAGAAACCATGTATCTAAAAGGTCAAGTGTGAATTCAGACACATGTACTGAAGAATTTCTCTTACGGGAATAAAAGAGAGGCAATGCTGGTATATATCTGAAAGACGATTACGAAACCAGAGATGCTGATGGGACATTTATTGTATGTATACTGTGGCCATATTTCCTGGAACATGGAGGAACATGAACAATTAGGTTTAATATTCTGGATTATCTGAATATTTTTAGAAGTGGAATTGAAGGAAAGATAATAAGGAGATTCCTTTGTAGAAGCGTTTATACAGATTGTGTTTACATGGGTGAATAAAAATAAATAAAAGCAGCAGAGATGGAAAAACTTCCTAATGCTCTTTCACCTCAACTGAATCTATACTTGTCAGGGAAGGTAAAGCTTAAAAAGGAAACCCTCTGGAAAAGTTTGAGAGCTGCTACTTTAATCTTCACCTTCTGAGAAGTTTCAAATATCAAGAGCAGAGAGAGAGACTTGAGTCTCTAATTAGTGAAGGAGGCAGGTAGGACATTAATTGATTTGTTATGCTACTTCTTTGACCTGTGCTGTGTTTGAGAACAATAGAAGAGCTGTAATACTCTTCAACAACAAAACAGAGCTTTTATGCAACAGCAACTTAGAAGCCTTTGATCACAAACTGTTGCTGTAAATCTGTAATTTTTATAATAGTACTTTTTGCTACATGTACTTTCATTTTATTCATTTATTCTTTGTTTAGGAGTTAGTTTCACAGAGTTTGGGCTGTTTTCTCATTTTACACAGTGTTTGAAAAACCTTGAAATCAATGTCTTTCTTCTAATAGTGGTATAGTACAAATCCAGTAACATTTGTAAGAAAGTGGAATAGTCTGTTTTTATGTATGATGCAGGTCACTATAAACCTGAAAAAATAAGAAAAAGGGGGAAAAAAGGTGAAGGAGGACAGAAGAAGGATTTATTTTTATCTGTCCTGGTTTGCCATTAAGGGTCAAACTTACTATGTAACAGTGTCTGCCATGGCTCTACAGTCCCAAATTTCACAGTGAAACATTATATTGTCACTGCATCATCATTTGAAAGTTGCCTTCAGTAAAGGTGTTTAATAGTGCTAAGAGTTTTATTAATGATTTAGAATGAAAGAGACATTTAATTTTGAGACTACATAAAAATAATGCTATAAAAGCAGTGTACGTACTGTGACAGTTTGATATAAAAAACTATTGGCTTACAAAAATGTGTAGGCTTGGGCATAATTTAATCACTTAGCTGATTTTTTGTTGTGAAGGAGAACAGAAGAACAAAAAGGGTGTCTCAACTTCTATATAGCCCTAGAAGCAAAAGCATTGACTGAGAATTTAATGAAAATGTGCAACACAAACATACAAACATATTGGAGGTTTGAAAAAAGACAGGGCCAAGAGCTTGTATTTGCAAACAAAAGGTCCCTGGCACTTTGAATGTAATTACCAGTGATCATTTTTAATGTTTTTTCAGAGAAGGACTGCTTTTCCTAGTCCCAGCAGCCAGTTTAAAAAGGGATCAGACACTTAGGCAGAGTTTCAGTCAAAAATTAGGTATCTGTTTGTCTAGGTTCCCTGTGTAGCCAAAAAGGAAAGACAGAGATTATCCATCACACCCTGAGAGAGATGGCTGAGATAGGTAATCAAGATATAGTGCCCTGGTTAGATGAAGTGTCCTTTGCAAGTGCCTGTCCAACTTCATAGTCCAATGGCAACAGAATGATTGTGGATCTCACTTTGTCTTAGCTAAACTGTGAATGTAAACCAGCATAATTGTACGGTAAAATTATTCAAGTAAACACTGTTATCTGGGCATGTCACTTTGGAGGGGATTTCACCTGAGACAAAGAAAACTGTATTTTGTTTGGTAGGAGAATGCCCAGATAGGGAAATGGGCTTGTTTATTTGCAATGATTTAACTCAACATCTGCATAATGAATAAAATGTTAACTGTGGGACAAGTCCGTACATCAAAGCAAAGTGTTGCTTTTCCTGAAAGGCAGTGCTTCCCATCTTTGGCCAGATGGCTAAGTGTGCTTAAGAGCTTCAAGTCAGCCTTTTTTGTAAGGACTGGGGTTTTTTTGACATAATATTACCCATTTATTCCTCCCTACCTTGAACTGTGCTTGTGCCTGTCATTATGCGAGATACCTGATTACGTCAATGAGCAGTTTATGTATATTATGTACAGAATTAGGGAATTCCTTATGTGATTTTGATACATGAAGGTACAAGTGAAAGACTGATATTTACATTTTCTGGAGACACATTTGTCTATTCGTTTATTAAGCATGCTTCGCTTTCAATTAATGGTCCTCTGTGTAGTAGAATAGAAAATAATATATGTGTGTGTGTGGAATATCCAGTCCTACGCTGGGAAAAAAAAACCTTCAGCCAAAATAAGTATTTGACTGTTTTGCAAGATAATGGCTAACATGATGTAATATCAGGCACCTGGTACAGTCACATCATCATTGGTTTCAGCTTTTCTTCATGACTAACAAAATTAGGCAAGATATACCAAAAAAAAACCCCACCCTGTAGGCCAGATGTTTTTTGAGAACTGAATAAAGTGAGAGGTGAAGTAAGCACTTGACAGGAATGCACAGGGAAAAGATTAATCATCACTTCATGTTCTATGTCCAAAACAACTGTCTCTTTGCTTGTCTGTGATGCTGATTTTGAACAAGACAACAGGCATTCCCTTTAAGAGATAGGCAGACTGTCCCTCTGAAGGAGAGCTAGTATTGTACAGATGTAAACAGTCCGCAAAACTCAGCAATCCATAACAGAAAAATTATGACAAGGATTTACACAATTTGGTCACAAACTACCACGATGGTATGCAAAAGTTAACTGATGAATTGTCTAAAGTGCAGAATAGCACATGTTTAAATAGTTAAAAATATTGGTCATCTCATTTATCAGGTCATGTTGGCTATTTGTGTTTATTTTGAGTGGGATTAATAGGAACATATTGGAAGCCTGTAGGAAATTTGCAAAATGTGTCAAGGCTGGGCCATACGGGTAGCAGGCAGCACCTTGATGCTGCAGCTGTTTGTTCTGAATTTTTTAGCTGTATGAGTGAAACGACTTGAGAGTGATGTGTATGTCTGAAACCATCACTGTATATGTTTTCACACATGTATATGCTAAATACATGCAGAAGCTTGTATGCATGTGATATACAGACAGAGCACTGTATTTGTAAGTGTGCTCATGTACTTCTTTGACAGTGACAATATTTTTTGTTGATCAAGTAGCAAACACTGGAACAGAAGAATATACAAGGGGATACAGGCATAGAAAATTATAAATATACACTTAGCTTTTTTGTTCGTATAAACATAAGGTATGTATAATACACTGATTTTTTTGCATTTTAATGACAATGGTAAGAATGGTATACCCAACTGTTTCAGCATAAATTAATTTTACAATCAAATTGTAAAAGCAATGATCAAAGGCCTACTACACAACTAATAATTATTTGCATAGTCAGACCCTGATATAAGTTGATGCCTCTCTAATAAGAATATTTTTGTTAAATACTATCCTTTTGTGGCATTTTTTTCTGAGGACCTGACAGCTGGTTATTTTTGTGCACAAAGGGTATTAAGCAAAGAGAACACTTAGCTTGCATATATGCAGGTGGATATAACTAGCTCCTGATACACACACAAACACACTATATTTGTATGTGTAGATACATACGCTGTATACAAGTACAACATTTGACGTGTATAAATTTCTGAATTTTTATGTCCCTGATTTATATTATCTTGTAATAGTCCATGACTATTTGATATATTAAAAATCTGTCATGATATTTAGACTGTTAACACCATGACAAAAGCAAACATTTTTTGAGTTTTCTCATTACTCTTAGGGCTATCAGCCCTCATTTCACATCCTGTTTTGTGGAAAGAGAGGCCAGTTTCAACAGGTTTGGATTTCACATTTGGGAGAGAGAAGAATTAGTAGTTCAGGGACTGTTCAGATAAGCCTGACCTTAATTGACACAGTGGTATGTTAGTTTCTGCTCAGTGAAGGAGAAAAAGAGAGAAGCAATATTGCCAAGTACTTAAAAATCATGAATATTTCAGTTTAGATTTTCTACGGATGACTTAAAACAGAAGACATACAAGTTTCTGCAACTGACATGCAAGTTTCTACAGTTATGTATATTTTGTCTCAGTGAACTCACATCAGATGTGAAAAGCAAGAAAATTGTTTTCTAGCTACCAGGATACTTTTTTCCCTAGAGCCAGAGGGCTACGCAGTTCATTCCTCATGCACCATTGCTGCTAATAAAGCGGCAACCTCCAGGTAACATCCCGATGGCTACCTGTGCAATCCCGTTATGCCATCAGCGTAGTCACTGTTGAGGGGGGGAGACTCCCCTATATGGGTTTGGCTTCTGACCCCTCCAGCTCCTGTCACTTTCATGGCACTCAGATGGTCACACTGCATGGCTCAGCATTTGATTAAAAAGAACCTGGGTTTGCTTGTTCTGTGTTTCTGGATTAAACAGGGTTTGCAATTGCTTAGTGACTGCATTTCATTTCTGCTGGTCAAATAACTTTGACAGGTAGAAACTTAAGAATGATCTCTAGGTATAAGCTTCTTACAGGTGTGTGTGAGTTTTGGCAATGGCATATGAATTGCCTTTGTTCATCCAGGCTGGCACTTCACCTCCAATACTGAGAAAAAGGCGCAAGAACTATGACAGTTGCTAGTTTCAGAAAAACTCTCCCAAAGGAAATGTTCTTTCTTAGTACCTGGTAATTAAAAATCCATGTCTGAGGGTTTATTTCCATTCTAATTCTTCTCCTGAGGTTCAAAAATGTTTTATTTTTAGTAATGGGTTCTTGATGTTGTTGTCATTGATGAAATATTTGGTTCTTTTTGTATATAGCTATACTCTTGGTCCTACTTATGTCATGGAGCGTTAGGCGCTCATGGAAGAAATAGATAAACATACTCTAGGCAGCAGCGGCAGCACATGCTCACCGGGCTATCCAGCCAACATTCCTCAACTCTGACCTGAGGACCACCTCTGGAGATAAGAGTCCCTTCTTATCACTGAGTCCTCGCTTTCTCTGCCAAGACTGTTAGCAAAAAGGACATTCAGAGCCAACAGTATAGTTTTGTACAGCAGGGGCTTGTTCAGCAGAAACTGTTCCATGATCACTACAGTGATTTCATATACACCACCAGAAAATTTGTATTGTAACATATTTATGTTCCCTTTCACCTAGGGCTTGAACCCTGAAGAACTGGCAGACTATCAATTCTGTAACTCATTTTTTTCCTCAAGACCTGGCACTTACGTAACTGTTCCTATCTGAAGTGTATCATGGTCCCAGTTGACTGGAAGTTAGCAAATACGATGCACATCTACAAGAAGGGCTGGAAGGAGGATCTGGGGAACTACAGGCCTGTCAGCCTGACTTCAGTGCTGGGTAAAGTCATCTTGAGTGCCATCATATGGCATGGACAGGACAACCAGGCAATCAGGCCCAGTTAGCACCGGTTTATGAAAGGCAGGTCCTGCTTGACTAACCTGATCTCCTTCTATAACAAGGTGACCCACTTAGTGAATGAGGGAAAGGCTATGGATGTTGTCTACCTAGACTTTAGTAAAGCCTTTGACACCATTTCCCATAGCATTCTCCTGGAGAAACTGCCTGCTCATGGCTTGGACGCGTGTACTCTTCGCTGGGTAAAAAACTGGCTGGATGGCCAGGCCCAAAGAGTGGTGATGAATGGAGTTAAATCCAGTTGGCAGCCGATCACAAGTGGTGTTCCCCAGGGCTCAGTATTGAGGCTAGTTCTGTTTAATATCTTTATCGATGTTCTGGACGAGGGGATCAAATGTACCCTCAGTGAATTTGCAGAGGACACCAAGTTGGGCAGGAGTGTTGATCTGCTTGAGGGTAGGAAGGCTCTGCAGAGGGTTCTAGACAGGCTGGATCGATGGGCCGAGGCCAGCTGTATGAGGTTCAACAAGGCTCAGTGCTGGGTCCTGCACTTGGGTCACAACAACCCCATGCAGCCCTACGGACTTGGGGAAGAGTGGCTGGAAAGCTGCCTGACAGAAAAGGACCTGGGGGTGTTGGTTGACAGCCAGCTGAATATGGCCAAGAAGGCCAATAGTGTCCTGGCTTGTGTCAGAAACAGTGTGGCCAGCAGGACTAGGGAAGTGATCGTCCCCCTGTACTCGGCACTGGTGAGGCCACACCTCGAATACTGTGT
>JAVKLA010000039.1:3216434-3235424 GCA_034782735.1 Sagittarius serpentarius | reverse complement strand
AAGTCCCCAAATCAGTGTATTTACTATATTATTTAAGTTAAATGAATGTTTAAGCGCCTGACTGTATTGGATCTTATGTATTCCTCATATGACTGGATTTCTGCACTAAAATACCTGTTGAGATAAACCTGCTTATCACATGGACCTTAATACTTATCTACCTACCTACATTTCTGATGTAGATTTTTTAATTGCGAAAACAGGCTAAAACTGATGATGTGGGGGTCTTGACACTTCAAATGGATTTAAATGTGTTGTGTCTCATTGATGTTGCATTGGCTTTGTGTAGGCAGGGTGTTATTGCACACAGATACAGTTACAATACCAGGCTGTAATTTGAAATGCAAATGTCCCAGTTTAATTTGTAACTCACAGAATACACAACCGTACTGAAGCAGGGGAGGAAGGGAATGATTTGTGGTTTATAGGATTTATTTTTCCATGTGGTGGTAGGAGGAAGCACAACAAGTTCTAAATGTGTTAGCAATATTGTGATTTTTGTAGAGAAAGGGAAAATATTTCAAATTATAGCTGCCCCTTCAAAAGCTCCATAAATATGTTTGTGGTTATTATACACAGACAAAGCTGCTGTTCAAGTTTCTGTTAAGTTCATATTCCATGGAGATAATTTGAAAGGTTCTTGGCTGTTCCCTCCCACCATCCTTCATACTGCAGCCTTTTGTAAAGATTCTGCAATTTTTTTAGTGATGTGTGCAACATTCATAATGTATTTAAAATTGTGTTTAATTGTCTATATTTTCCTTTCTGTTGTGACACATGCTTCTTTCCATATATGACATACAAATGTAGAAGCCAGCATTCTTTTAATATGTTTCATTCGTGTCTTTTGTTTAAAAAAGCCTGTAAACTGTAAGCTATAAAATATTGTTGAATTCACTAGATGACACCTGCAAGGCAGAAACAAATCTTCCAACTGGTTTTATTGAGGAGAAAACTGCACTTCAGGAAAAAACAATATTTCTGTCAAATAACTCATTATTCTGTGGTATGTGAGGGACAGAAATTGTAAACCATCATTTGCTGTAATAGTGCCTAATACTGCTTTCACTGAGATGATAATTACCACCTCTACTGGTTGTCACTGTTTTGGAGTCTGATTCAGAGAATGTTTTCTCTTGAAGTGAAACTGTACTGAGTAGTTGTCTCAGTCCATTGAAGGCTCTTACCCTCTAGAAAACAGTCTCTTCCTGCCCCTTGGCACAGTGAAATCTAGTCAGTTTGAGGAGTCTTGAAAAGTCAGGAGGAATTTCATGTGGTTTGGGTTGACATTGCTTGCCCTCTAAGAATGGGGCGTCACAGTAGCCATGTGACTAGAGTTTGCCATCCCTTAGTATTTTGTAGGAGTAACAAAAATTCTTAGAAGAGGAAAAGTAAATACGTACCCAGGGAAGGACAGTTTTTTAGAATTAGTATGCTTAGTTAATCTTACTGCTCAGCACATCCATATCAATATTAATGTAATGGGAATTAACTTTTCCCTTCAATGATTATTTGTGTGCTGAACTGGGCAGCACTTTTGTCATGTAGTATGGTTAGAGGTTTCATATATGACTTATGCAACATGGTGTGGTTGCTTCTGAGTAACTTCTCCGTGAACCATTGTTTCACTTCTGTACAGATAGTTTTTATGCTGATGTATGTGGAATTGCACAACAGAATTGTTACTTTCATATGAAACTTTGATCAGACCCGTGGTAGTGACAGGTTTTATGCTGTGTAGCTGCTGTAGACTTTAACCAAAGGATAATGTACTAGAATTACTGGTAATGCCAGCTGTGTCACAGCATAACACCAAGACAGGTCTAGGAAAGCACTTTTCAATCAAAAATTCCCTTAGAATTACAATCAAAGAAGATAGGAATATATACCCATTCTTAGAAAAATATAAAGAATACCACTGCAGCGATGTGGATTCTGTATTATTTACTCGTTTTGCAAAGGAATTTTTAAGCACTGCTCTCTGAAACAGCATTCTTTCTAGAATTTTGAAGGCAAATTGACTCTTCAGTTTTACTTTGTGTCATTAGTCTTAGATGGGCTACCCAATAATTTCTGAATACAGTGGCTTAAATGAACATAAACACAACACCTGCCTGAATATGAGCCAGCAGTGTGCCCAGCTGGCCAAGAAGGCCAAGAGCATCCTGGCTTGTATCAGAAACAGTGTGGCCAGCAGGACTAGGGACGTGATCGTCCCCCTGTACTCGGCACTGGTGAGGCCACACCTCGAATACTGTGTTCAGTTTTGGGCCCCTCACTACAAGACAGACATTGAGGTGCTGGAGCATGTCCAGAGAGGAGCAACGAGGCTGGTGAGGGGTCTGGAGCACAAGTCTTATGAGAAGCGGCTGAACTGAGGTTGTTTAGCCTGGAGAAAAGGAAGCTGAGGGGAGACCTCATCGCTCTCTACAACTACCTGGAAGGAGGTTGTAGAGAGGTGGGGGTCGGTCTCTTCTCCCAAGTAGCAAGTGATAGGACAAGAGGAAATGGCCTCAAGTTGCACGAAGGGAGGTTTAGGTTGGATATTAGGGAAAATTTCTACACGGAAAGGTTTGTCAAGCACTGGAACAGGCTGCCCAGGGAAGCGGTGGAGTCACCATCCCTGGAGGTATTTAAAAGACGTGTAGATGTGGCGCTTAGGGACATGGTTTAGCGGACTTGGCAGTGCTAGGTTAACGGTTGGACTTGATCTTTAAGGTCTTTTCCAACCTAAACAATTCTATGATTCTTTGAGTCTATGAATCACATGCATACTAGCTACACTTTGTAAACCAGTAGATGTTATTACCGCTTTAAAGATGAAATCTTAAACTGTTTAATATTTTCTGAAAATGAAACAACGTTTGAATTACTGTCTCTACTCTTACCTACTCTTGACACAGGTAAAGTTATAAAATTAAAAATATTCTTCATGTGACTAATTATTTGCCCAAACCACAGATTTTTTTTTCCTTCACAGAGAGCTGGCATGGTAATCGCTTGTTTTCAGTTGTCAAAAATGACTACCGTATAATCAGAGGGGTGGCTGAGAGACCAGCTGTCTTAAAAGTTTTGGTCCTGCAGAGTTGCTCGTCTGCTGTGCCGTAGCAAGATAAAATAGCAACACAGGTTCTTACAGTGGCAAATCATCCTGACTAACTCTGCAGACGAGTCTTTCCACAATGTTCATGAAAAGATTAAAAATTAGTTGATAATTTCTCAGTGAATCAGTCTGTACTTTCTAGTCATGTTTGCTATCATTTTCCTAGGATGACCTTAAAACATTTTATAAATTTATTTCATGTATCTGTCTGAGTATGAAACTATGCTCATGTGTCATTTAACACTCCTCGAATGAGAAGGTTGATGTTTTGGCAGAGCTGGGTGTTGATGTCTTTATGGATGGAAAATTTTTGTTTTATATTATATCAGTAACTACAAGATGTGATACTGGGATTTAGGGATCTAATCTCTTGGAAAATGATGGATGAGATCCAGCTCTGTTCTTGTTAAGCTTTGAAAGAAAGGCTGACACTTGTGGCATACGCAAGTGCTGTTTAGTTGTTTGCTTGAACCTGAAAGTCTAAAGAACAAAGAAAATCAACATTTTTAGCCTGGCTTCAACATATGTACTTATAAAATCTCCAGATTCTCTTTATATTTTATTTTTGAAGTAAGACTGAAATAAGCCTGAATTTTGAAATATCTTTCTCTTGGAATAGGATGTTATGGAATATTTATTTTTCCTGTTGTGGAATATTTATTGTCTTACAGCCTTTATCTACAGTCTCACAACACAGAGAAAATAAATCCTGATGATAAAGTCTGACAAAACTCTGGCAATTCCACTTTTGCTATAGGAACATGATGGGCTATTTTCTGTTCTCCCCAGAATCTTGTTGGAATTTACCTTGGGAGTCGTGTGAAAGTGTCAGGTTTGTACTTCTCTATATGTGATCTGTCTGTGTATTTTACAGAAAATGTTCATCCTGATTTGCTTTGGCAATTATCTTTGCCTTTCTCCTCTTCTGCATGAATTAGTGTTTCACTATACAATAACTAGAGATTAGCTGATCAAAATGGCAGCCACCTTTCCACCCTTTGTGGGCCAAAATCCTGTGGGATCTATTTTCACAATACTACTACAAGGCAAAAGCGGGGCTGTAGCCTCCTTGTGCTGTGGGACAGGGAATTCCACAAAGCCTGAAGTCAGGTAGCTTTGCAGGATTCTTTTAATGCTCCATGACACTTTGAATCCAAAAGCAGTAATCCCAAGTTTCCCCCTCATGGGCATTACGAACGAAGTCTTAATTTGCCAGCACTAAAAAGCCTCTTTTTTGTCTCTTTGTTTATAACAGATTTTTTTTTTTAGTTTTATAACAGAAAAATATAAAAGCAAGTCCTACAAGCTTTCCATTTAAATTTTTAAATGAAAATGAGCTGGCCTGAGTCTTTCTACAGCAGGCGCTGTCAAGACAATTCCATCTTGAATACTTTCTGTTTTAAAAATATTCTGCCCGGAATATATGTTTTTAAATTTTGATTGGTCTTTTTAAAGTGATAGGCATCTGTTGTTGAATATGTTGAGATGAACAGGGAAAGTTTTTCCTGCTAATTACAGTGTTAGCACTTACGTTGCATTCAAGATTTATTCCTCTAACTTGGGAGGCAGGTAAGTAAAGCGATAGATTTTCCTTCTACTGCAAAGGGAAGGACAGAGGTGGAATAACAAGGTAGAGCCAGGTCTTGAAGTCAGCGGTTCACAGTTTAAAGTTCTGTGCTCAGACCACTACATACCACTACATTTGCAGATACTGGTTCATTCAGCCCTCCAGAAATCTAATCATTTTAGGATTTCCAGTGTCTTAAGTTCACAGTAACATTAATTACCATGCAGAAGTCTGGCTATTTCAAGACAATTAAGAGATATGAAGAGAATTGGTGGAAGAATGAATCAGGGGTCATAGTCTAGTTCAGTATACAGCCAACCAGTGCTCAGTCTGATAAATGAAAACAAAATACAAAGCTTGAGAGGAGCCAAAAAATATCTTAATAAATAATTAGAGCTTGTATGTTTCAGAGAGTTGGGTTTTCTTGGCAACACCAGATGGTAGTCATTTCTGAGCAAACAAGATTGAAATTTATGTCTCAGTGAAGCAATACTGGAAGCCTGTTTGACGTGCTGCACAAAGCCCATTTCCAATGCTCTCCGCCAGATGGATTTCCTCCGTGTGCTGGAGGTGGGCAGAAATGTGGTGCATTCGCAAGATGCGCCTCAGATGCAAGACTGGTCAGCGCTCCAAAGGCATCGCTTGTGTCGATGAGTCTGTGGGACACTGCCAGGGGACATCTGCTTTTTAACCAAAGAGGAGCTGGCTGAGTTTTATGTGCGTTTCCGTGTTCGGGGGCGCCGAGCTTCTGCACCCATTCATGTCAGTGGGGTTTCTGTAGGTTCAGCAGCTGTAAAAATAAACACACAAAACAACAAAAAACCAGGCCTGCAGGTAACAGCTTTCTGCAGGTATGATTTACAGGTGCCTGCAGTGTATGTACAGCAGCTCATTCCTGTGCGATCTAGAGAATAAATGCATTTGTACAAGAGGCTGGCCTTGGGAAATGCCTCCATAATCAGAACTCCCACCAGCCAGTTCATGCTTACAGAAGAGCTTTGCCACAGCGAGGTGTTAGTAGTGGCGTCTCTAAAATGGAAACCGGAGGCACAGGAAACAGGCAGCGTTGCCGCTGGGCTGTTTCAGCTGAGGTGGTAGGAAGCCCAGGCTCTGCGGGGGGGGGGAGGGGGGATTTTCCCTTCCCACCCCCCATGGGACGTTCCTCCCTACCCCCTGCAGTGGCAGGCAGGGCCGGGGGGGAGCTTGTGCACCCTCCCTTGCATTTGCTGCCCCAGGCAAATGCCCTTCTCATTCCCCCAGTGGCCTTAAAACACAGGTTCCCACTCCTTCTGCACCCCTCACCTCCATGCACCTCCTCCTGTCCCTCAGCTGCCAGGGGAAGAAAACAACAGGTGTAAAATTAAAGCTTTCTCCTTTTTTACAGCATTGTTGCGACATCCTTTTCTCCCCTTTGGCTTCAAGGGGACTGGGCTGCTGTGCCAGAGCTGACTGCCGTCACCACTTACCTTCGGGACCTTGTGCCACACCTCCACATTAAAAGGTTTGTTCGCTTTAAGAAAGCATGTGCCATCATTGCAAAGGAATGTATAAAATCTGGTGTCAATAAGCTTAATTGGTGTGAAGGCCTGATTGGGTTTGGGGGCAGAGTTGTATATATTGCCTCCTGCTGAACTCTATAAAGAGGCCTGGCAGCTTGGCTTTGCTGGAGGGAGCTGCAGAGCAGTGACTTGAGGTGTGTGAGTAAAATCCTCAGCTGAGGGCTGGAAGGAAGAGTGCAATTAGTGGTGGTCTTTTACTGTTGCTGATAGAGGTTGGCTCTGATACACTGAGGAGAGTTAATGCTGAAATGCATGGAGGTATTAGAGCATAACTAGGGGAGCTGGTGGGTCTGGGAGGAGAAGCTTGAATTGTGAAAGAGAGGAGGCTTTCTGGATCTGGGATAATCTGGGATTCCTAGGGAGAAGCTTGCCAACTGAACTAGAGAGTCTTGGTTCCTGCTGGTATGTCTTAGCCTTCCTAGGAAGACACTTCAATGTGTGTTTGATTAGGAAGAAAACGGGCAGAACAAGTGGAAAATAACAGTACATCTCAAAGAAAATTCCAGTGGGCAAGAGCTGTTAGTTGGCTTCAGATAGAAAGGCTGGGCTGTTTTAAGTAAGCTGCTTTTTAGAGGTAAGCAAAAGGGGTACAAGTGTACACTTCAGGGTATAAGAAATTAAAGGGCAACACAGCTGCTAAAAAATTAAAGTTGATGTATTTGCCTCTATAAATGCAGCATGTTTGCCAGAGCTCTGCAGTTGGATTAAACTCAAAGCATATGTTCTCTGACTTTAGGATTATCCCACACTGGGCTGCATCCATCACTTACTGCTCTCCTTAGAAAAACAGCTGAAGTTCTGTCAACCAGCAGAATCGCACATCTAAAGTCCAGCAATCCTTGCACAACTTTCAGTTCACTTCTTAAACTTCCTTTTCTCCTTTGTCCACTTCTTTCCCTATCTAGATGCTGATTTCATCCTTTTTCTTTCTGATGTCTTTATTTCTAATGTCTTTTCCTTATTATTTTGCCTCTCTTTCAGTGCTAAGGCGCGACTGTCACTTGATCAATGCATTTCCACGTAAAGTACCTTTACGTTCTCACTTCTACTTCCTTCATGTTTTGGAGAGGCTCCTTAGAAGCACCCCAAAATAAATCTAACTTTCTTCTTTCATTTGTACAAAAAGTCAACAGCAATGGGTTTCAGGTTTCCTGAGATTAATTCTGTTTATAGTGATCAATACTTGTTCAGTGTTTCCTTGCTATTTTCAATCTTGTTTAGGCTGTAAATAATTTGGATCAGAGACTTGTCATCTTATTACAATTACTGAAAAACTAGGACAATTAAATCTTGGCTTGTACTTAAGGCTCCTAGTGAATCCTAAGATGTTGGTAACAAAACAATTCAGCAGAATGAAACTGATTTTCCTGTGTAGGGTGTTTGCTACAGTCAGTGTGAATCTGTAAAAAAGATTAGTATTTTCCAATGAAACATATAACATACTGATGACTTCAGGTTGCCTGCTAATCTTTGTAATTGGCATGAAATCTAGGGTGGTTAGGAGACAAAATCCTATCTTTTTGGCTTTGTGTGTGTTCTGCTGATTACCTGCCTAATGAAGTAAGTAGGCAGGGCAATCTCTTTGTGTCATCCTGCAACCTTGTCAAGTTATTCACTAAACCTCTCTTCGGGAAAGCGGGTTGGAAACATTTAGGTGAAGTTTTTCTTTCCAGTACAAATTTTTTGCTTTGTGGAAACCTAGGAATGTTATAGGAGGAGATCAGTATCAATGAATTTACTAGCTTTAAAATAATGTGGAGAAAAATAATGAAAAATTCTGTGCTTTTTCTAGCTATTTCCAGAATGAAAGACTCCAGGCTTCCCTCTTGAAAGTGGTACTAGTTGCACTAAGGCAATTAAAGAGACTATGCTGTTTACATTTAAGTGTTTATGCCATTTTTGATTCAATTTTGATCTATGAAAATCTGAGACTTTGAATTTTTGTTTTGATTTTTTAATAAGAAAAAGTTTAATTCTTCTACTTTGTAGAACTGTATCTTATGAATTCTGCTAAACAGAGTTGTGAAAACTAGATTTGCTGCAGTTACATGAATATACTTCTTTCAATACAGAAGCTTATTCCTGCCAATGGCAAACTGTCAGTGACGTTGATTTTCTTCTCTGTTTTTGTCTTGCGTGTTAATATTCTGAGACTGATTTGTCTCATCTGCACCTCTTTTCAAAATCTACTTTACTGAAGCTGTCCCTTGTTCCAAGCAGACCTCTCTGTCTTTCTTGCTTTGAGTAAGGCCATGTTCACAGTGTACTGACTTTGAAGATTGTCAATATTTTAGCTACCATCTTCAATACAGGAGATTAATTCTTATAGCCATCTGAAAGGAAGAGCAGGAAATGGCAACATAACTGGGAGCTATTTCCATGTTGGGATCGTGAGATAATGGCTGCTATGACAGGTAGTGTACAGCTACAGCTTCAGTTGCGTGTGGAAGGTATGATATTTATGTGACCGTCCCTCCCATGGTATTTATCGCTTCTGATCCAGGGGAGGTTTCAGATCCAAGGGGGGGGAAGAAATGCACAATTAAAAATTAATTATTACTAAATTTAAATTGATGGGGGGAAAAAAAAATCGGTACAAGCAAACTATTTAGGATACCCTTCTCTCCAAGTAACTGTCACACCATCAGTTTTTTTCAGAGTCCAATAGATGAATAGCATCTGAGACTCTCTTGAGCAGAAATACTTTAGAAAACAATCACGGTAAAATCAGCTCCAGGAGGGTCTGCTGTCATGCAGAAGTTCCAGATTGCATACTGGTAATTGCAGGTCTGTGTAACCCAATGATCCAAATCCCCTGTACCACTTGGTAGTTGGGTTAGAGTAGGATCCGGAACTGAGTGCTGTTGTACCAGCAACATGGCTAGTGTTCACTCTCATGCATCCTGCAGCATGGAGTTTTTGCATAGACATAAATTGCAATTAATCAGTTGTGAGTCTTGGGAGCCGAGTTCCCTGGAGACTGATTGCCAGGGGCAGGGTGTGAACTGCTGGCATCTGTCCACAGGAGGTGGAAAGAAACCAGAAACCAGCAAAAAACCCGGGAGAAGCCCTCACCAGCATGGCCCAGAAAGGTAATGGCAGAAGGACTCTGCAAGATGCAGAGCAGAAAGCAAAACTGGAAATCATGCATGATTAATCTACTTGCTGTTTTCTCATTGTGTTACGGAAACTTTACTTTATAAACTGAATTGCACCAGAGAAGTATCTGGTTTGTATTATCAATCTTGTCTCCATATGGAAACAAGTCAGATCAAATGTCAAGATTTTTTACTCTTTTAAGTGCCGTCATGTTTTACTACATCTTTTGATATCTCATAACCATTTTCTTTTTCTTCATTATAAATGATTAATTCACAAGGCAGGCAGCCTCCCTTGAGTATTGCAGGGTTCCAAATTGGTTATTTTGCCAAAAAGTATTTGTTACTGGATCAGAAAAGCTTGACTGGCTGGTAAGGAGGGAATTCTTCCTAATAAATAATCCTTCTGGGTAGAGCATGCCTCTACATTGGGGAAAAAAAAAAATTCTGAGAAGTGTTCTAAGAAGAAGTTCTTCTTACTGTTGAAGTCGGAATTGTAAGAAGCATTTTGCCAGTTCTGCCTTGTGAAGATGTTCTGAAGGACAGAAACAAATTTTAATCTAAAGGCTATTTATGGTTTTTGATAGGGAAGGAAACTTTATAATGCATGATATTACAGAGAAATTCAGATCTGTAATTCACACTTTAATACAGATACAATATTAATGTTAGACTTCTGAGGTTTTTCTGGACTGTCATTTCTGAAACTGTGTAGAGAAAGGGAAAGACTTTCTGATTTTTGTCATTATAATTATATGGCTCTCAAAGGATTTGCTCCTGTTTTCACCAGTCAGGAGAGAAGTAGTAGACTCATAATACACAACAAATAAATTCCACTTCCTGCCTTCAGATCTCTCAGTCAGATAGATGAAGAAAGATAATGGAAAAAAAGTACTCAAAGGAGTGAAAGTCATGTTTGGTCTTTTTGGAGAAAATGAGAGTGGAGGTGCTCTGATGGGGCAGTAATGAGTTGTTTCAAAGGGGAGGGGTGGCAGGAGGTGGGACATTCACTCGGCCAGATTTTGATTTAAACCTGAACACAATGGTGAGGCACCTGTTGAGAGCTGAAAGCTTTTCTAGAGGTTTTGGTGCTAATTGTCACCTCGCAGCTGGAGGATTATGTGTAACCTGAGCATTTAGCACTGAAGTTCTTATAGCAGCCTTGACAAGTATTGAAGGGAAAAGTTCCTCTTTTTTCTACAGTTAATACCACAAAATGGTGTTTTATAAAATTTGTCTTAAATCTTACCTTGCTGTGATGCCCTTTCAAGAAAGGGGACTATAATCTGCAAGTAAAGACATATAAATGCGAAGATGTTGTTTTAACTTCAAAACTAATTCTACTAAATATTATATCGTATACAGAACTAAATCAAATCTCCCATTCTCTGTGCAATAGACCCAGGTGTTTGGTTCCCCCTCCCCCTGTATTTTAAAAATACCTTCCATTGTATAAACATACTTAATCTAAATTGATCCTCTGGCTGGAATTGCTGAGGTAATAGAACAAATGAGAGTTCATTTTATGCCTATGTAAGGCTCCACCCACATCACTGAGCCATACTAGGATCAGTGTATTTGAATGTGATGTGAATTCATGGTTTGTTTTTTTTTTTTTTGTCACAAGGAAATAGAATGCCAGTTTCATGGTATCAGCCTTTTATCAGTCATCTGAAGACAGGCAATAGAAAGCATCAGTAAAGTAAGTGTACTTGGATGACATACAGAAGGAAGCGGTGCAAATCGTGAAACTAGACTCTTAAAACCTTCTCCTTCATTTGCTCATAACCCAAAGTAACTGTGGAAGTTTCTCAAGGTTCACATTAAAAAGCGGTCACAGATGATAAATTAATTCAGTGCAAATTTGGGGTTCTTAATTTACTATTGCCTGGACTCTTTTAACAATAAATAAAAATGAACGTTTTTAATATTTCTTACGTGAGCACGGCAACAAAGGATCTTGGAGAACATGAGATATGAGCTACTTCACAAGCAAATCAAAACAGTTGCATTCATTATCTGCTCTACTTTTTGCTGATGTAATCAATCTGTATTAAAAAATCATTGTGGAAGCACTGAGGAAAATAAAGAATATTGTTTCCTCCCAAGTTCTGTCTTTAAAAGATATTGCACACATATGTACTATATAAATATTTATTAGGAGTATGACAATTTTGGTGATGTTTAAGACATTGCAGCATTGGATTAAAATATAAAAAAAGTGCATTGGACTATCTTGTCTCTCCCCTTGATAACACTGGGTTGTTCTCTGAAGTTGGTTTATTTCCTGTACCGTACAAAGCGCTTCAAATTTAGGACCATGACTAGTTCAGCTCCTGTCCAAAAAAAATCTGCATTTCAGTAGTGTTTCTATTCATTTGCTTAAAAACAAGAACTACAAAAGAGGGACTTAAAACATTCTTATAAGTCAAAGAAATAGCATTGGCTTGCATATATAACTCTTAACTTATACTCCTAGCTTGAACACCCTGCATTTGATTTGTTGTTGGTTTGGGTTTTTTTTGGTTGTTTGGTTTTTGTTTTGTGGTTTTTTTTTTTGTTTGGGTGTTTGTTTTTTATTTTTTTTTTCAAAGGGGAAAGTATCCCAGCCTTTACAGCATTAACTAATATTGACTTATTTAATTTCAAACCTAGTAATGAAGAGACAATTTCTGCAGTGAGGAACTGGATGTTGACTTCATAAAACTTACTGATGGCAAAAGTAGTTAACACCTGAGAATGAGTGCTGAAGAAAAAAAACTTCTGCATACTTCAGCTGTGGCTTCTACAAAGGTAAGATGCAAAACCGTCATCAGAAGTGAAGAGTTTATCTTGAATATTTCAGTGAAAGAACCATAATTTCTGCAACTAACTTACAACTTTTGTTTGTTTGTTTACACTGTTTGGAAGAGTGGAATGCATTACTTGTAATTGTCATGCAGTAAGCTTTAAGGAGCTTCCCTGAAAATGCAAAAGTTTTCTTGTTTGACTAATTTATCTTATTGTTTATGTTCATGTAATTTCCAGTGGGTTACCTACAACTCACTAAATGGGTAGGCATACTTTCACTGTTCACATAAAATGGAGTATTCTTCAGTGGGATAGTGATAAATCAAAAGGAAAAAATAAATTCAGTGTGGTAATTGCATCAGCTTGTATTATTTTAGCTCAGCACAGTTGCAAATATAAATCTGCTAAAAAGAATCAGGCAAAAAGATACATAATACGCGCAACATTTTTAAAAGGCATAGTCACTTGCTTGTGTTAAAAGCTGCTAATCTGTAGGTCTGGAAATACTTAGAACTTTCGTATTTTTGAACGACTGACTAAAAAAAAAAAATTTAAAAAGTGGTGAAAGGAAATCTTCTTGTTGAAGAAATGTAAAAGTAACATTTTTGGCAGGCCACTTTGGGTGATGTCATTCTACAGAATGTGCTAAAGTCTGTTATTTTACAGCAGGAACTGATTTCTCAAGGCAGGCAGAGTCTATGGGCACTTAGTGTTGCTCTCAACTTCAGCCAGCCAAGATCTGTGCTTTTTTACACCTCGTTTGATGGTAATAAACCATGCACACTTTTAAATATGAGACTCAAAGGCTTTTTTCATATAGATATATATACACACACACATCTATGTATATGTATCTATATGTGTTTGAAATCTTTTGCACAGTTTATTGTGTGGGTTTATCTCTTGGCTGAGATGTGCTTATTGCCAGTGTTGAGTATTTTTTGCCTTCCGTACTGGGTTCTGGCAGATGAGAACACTAAAAGTAGAGTTGCATTTGGGAAGGCAGGGAGAGCCTTCCCCCACCCCTGACAATTCCTGGTGAGGTGACAATTCCTTGCTCTTTCTCCCCAGATGCTGGCTAGTACTCAGTCAATAGGATATCAGAGTAGCTACAGTTCAGAGTACATTTGCTTTTTCATGAGTGAAAATAGGTCTCAGCTCTGAACCACGCTAACTTGAGTGCAAACCTTTGGTAAAGTGCAAAGAGATTTACTGTATTTAAAGCATTAAATAGTAAAAGGATTAGGGTTCTGTTGAAATTATCCAAGAGGGAGTATGAATCAGGTAGTCTTTTGAGGGTTTAAGGATCGTCCTGTTAAGGGCTAATAAACGTAGTTCACTTGTGTGCTAACATAAGGGAGTATTTGTATTTGTTACGTTTTATGTGACTACTTTTATGATACCATCTGCTCTATCGCATCGATTTGGACCGCTGAGCCTAGTCATGTAGTACAGGTACTTTAAAATGAAATTGTAAAGAATACAGCTAGTAGCAGCGGATACTCAGGGCCTGATTCTGGAGAAATTTTGTGGACTGCTAACAGAATAACATGTCACTTGGGATAAATTAGACTGGCCTTATGATTATTGCATCTGAAAAAAAATGCTGAATACCTTTCACTTACATTCTTTTCCTTTTGTATTTTACATCTAGTGAGAAATACCACTGCAATAGTCAAATTTTTGTTTCTATGTGTATATTAAAATAATGTTTTATTAATCAATATTTCAGTGTCTTCTGACCAAGTTTGCTTCTTATTCTTGTTTACTAGTGTCAAAGTATTAATTTGGTACTTAATGATGCGGGGGCTTTCTGCATCCACTAAGGAAAATCTGTTTGATTAATGTCTGGAAAGAAAATTCATTAAAGCCTCTGAAGTTTTATGAAGTCTTACTCTTAAGAAAATGCATGTATTTGATCTAAGGTTGGTGGACACTTCTTACTTTAAAAATGCCATTATATAATGTTGTGTATTCTTAAGGTAAGTTGGTCATAATGTTGACAACAATATTTTGGAAGATTTGTGTCTGTAGGTAAACTATACTAACTTTTTGGCTGTGGAATCGCAAAAAATAGCAGTTTTATTATAGGCATACCTGGCTCAGCTGCCTATTAAGTTTGCCTGACACATACCATTAGAAGATGTTTTCAGTTGCTTAAAACGTTTCCAAATATTAACTATTTGGGCTGAACAATGTTAGTTGTCCATCCTAGTTTTTTTCTTTTTTCCTTTTTTCCTTTTTTTTTTTTTTTTTTTAAAGCTTAAACCGAAACAGGTCTTCCAGTTCTGTGCATAAGACTAAAGAAAAATGTTATTTCTTCAGTGCTAAAAAACTAGTGTGTTCTGAGGGTGTTTTGTTTCTCCCTCCTTCCCCTGTGTTTTTGTTTTTAAATTCTAGCAGTTCTTTGTTTTGATATAGAAAGCTGACATTTGCTTTTGTGACAGAGATGTATCATTTCCTTCTTGGTGAAAATCTGCAGATGCTTGGCCAAGTTACAAGTGTGTGTTATCCCCTTTTGTAGTGGTATACATCAGGGATGACTATATACTGTTAGTATCGGTTACTCTTAGCTCAAATGGTGGAGGTCTGTGTGGTAGATGTAAAGGCTCTAACTGAAGGTGAATCATACAGGTGCCATCACGATGCCACATGGTAGAATTTCTGTTTCTTTCAAAACATAACATTGAAAACATTGAGGTTGCAAATTAGAGCACATAAGTTATAAAATGCTAAACAAAAGATTTTCCCATCCCTTGGCACACATTTATTCAATGTACTTTTTTTTTCTTCTGTGACTGGTGCTTGTTAAGGTGCCCGTGATGGACCTGCTTTGAGGAAGAGACTTTGTAGATATTAAAGAGCTTAGTTTTCTGTAGGATCTTTGCCTTGCTTCTTGTAACTGTTAGAACTGACGGATAGGGCTGACAGGGGCTGCAGAACAAGGATCATCTCTTGGTAGCATAGATGAACACTGTCCTGGAGAAATTAATTCTGTGCTGATGCCTACTGCCATGGTGCTTTGTGTTGCTGGGCAAGGCATATAAACCAAATTGGTTGGGCATGCAGAATTTGTGTGGTGGTGGCTTTCTAGGTATATGATTCGAGGCTGTCATGTACAAGTGCCAAGAAAGATGTACAAGTCTGATAAGCAAATCAATAGAAGCTATGTTTTCAATACGTAGGTACTCTGAAAAATATGGTTCTGGGCACCTTGAATAAGTTCATTAAAACTGCTGAACATTTTTGACCTTGCTGTACTTCAGTATTCAGTTTGAAAGTACCACTCATTTAAATGGTTATGAAGATTAATTAAGGTATATGAAGCATGCATGGTGGAAAGCATAGGGAATACCTCTATAATGGCGAAAAGCATATTGGGACATTGATTTTTCTGTCCTGAGGAAAGACTTCAGATAGATTATAGCAGAGGAAGTCTATGGAAAGATTTGAGCAATGGAGATAAGACAAAAATTTGAATAGCTGTTCTTTACATCTCGCATTTGAATCCTGGATAAAGAATGGTTCTCAGGCAATTTTAAATAATGTTTTAAAATATCTATAAATAAAAAAATGATTTGGCAATAGTGAAAGTTTCAGACTTCATAATGCAGTGTAAAATTTTATCTGATTCTGTTTCAAAGTAGTTATCAATACTCTTTACTGGTATCATGAGCCATTTAACATTCAATATACTTGTCAGGTGCTGAAGGTCTAATTTATCAAGAGAAGTCACTACCAGCAGGGTCAGTTTCCAGTGTCACTGTAATACTCCTTGGCTATTATAACCAAAGTAGAAGCTTGGAGCTTTGTGCCTGGTGTTGTCTAAATACCTACACTTTTAAATGTAATTAATTTTAGCAAGTCTGAATTAACAGAGTGCAAAAGTGTTTCTTATGTTATGACTCTTAGACCTTCCTCATAAAAAATAAATCCATGTATATTTGAAATATAAAAGGCTTATTGCAAAATGTAAGCAGTAAGTATAATGGAGGCTTCTGTAATAATTTAATATATTTCTTTTCACGTGTGTATGGTCATGTATATGTACAGCTGCGTTTGGATGTTTAAATGTGTTCTTGAAATACACTCTGCCTTCTGCAAATTATCTCAGTAGCAGCTGCTGTCTGTTGCACAAGCCAGGCATGGTGGGGTAGAGTAAGGTTCTTTCCCTTTCTCCATGAGGCATAATTTTATTAGGCTGTATTGTAAATCATTTTTTGGTTATTGCTGCATAGAAGTAGGATTTTTTGCTTTAAAGTTAAAGCTTTAAAAGTTCAACTGTATTGAGTTATTTGTATGTGAACAAACAGTAGTCAGAAGAGATATTAGCACTGATTTGCTGGAAATACCTATTGATTGTTATCTAACAAATCTAACAGAGCTAGTTAAACTCAGGAGCGTCCTATGACATCCTCATGGATTTGTAGTTTATTAGACTAAAAGTGGGTAACTAGGCACACCTTCATCTAGGGGAAAAACTGGAATCTACTGCCCAAGGAAATATGCATAGCATGAAAACATTGAACAGAATTACTGAATAAGGTAACTCGCATTTTCTGTGGAGAGAAAACATGCAAAGGGACTATAAGCCTAATGCAGATGTGAGTAGTTTAAGTTCCTTTGTAGGAGTGTCTCTGTCTGCTTTATCACATTGTGTAACCCATGTTCTTCCTTTCTATTATAGGACTAACTTGGTTCCCCAGGATTTAGTCTTTCTGGGAGTCTTGTTTTAATTTTACAATGTAAGGTATTTCAGGGGCAGAGACTGTGTCTTATTTATTGCTTTTATGAGTCATTTAGTTCATTTTTGGATGCTTGACAGATAATGTGTTTGATTGCATCATGTGGTATACCAGGTCTGTAGGAAAACAGACTTTCAACTCTGTAATGAAGTCTTAAGTTTGATTTACTGTTTACTCGTTCAACAGCAGATGCCAGCCAGAATTCAGATCATTTAAACTCTATAAACTAAGTCAAAGGCAATATAAAATCAAGTATCATCAGTGTACGTCTAATAGTTCACACAATGTAACGCTGTCTAGATTTTCGTCATTAATATTCCTGGACTAAATATGGAGCACTGGATAGAAGAAAACAGGAGAGATTTCAGCTGGAAGATACTCATAGTATCCAAGTGTAGAATAACAAGTTAATGGTCGTCATTTTGTAGTAGTTCTTGTACAATCCATGTTTCCCAGTTGTTGAGTCCTACTGTTATTAATCTGAAAAAAAAAAAAAACCAAAACCCCCCAAAACCCCAAACAAACAAAAACCTCCCTGGCCCCACCCTGCCCCCCGCCATGTGATTTGTTCTTGTGTGGGCTTTAGAAAGCTGTAGTTGTGGAAACATCAACAAATTAATTCCTAACAGAAGTAATTGAATCATAGAATGGTTTTGGTTGGAAGGCACTATAAAAGGTCATCTAGTCCAACCCCCCTGCAGTGAGCAGGGACACCTTCAACTAGATCAGGTTGCTCAGAGTCCCATCCAGCCTGACCTTGCACACTTCCAGGGATGGGGCCTCCACAGCCTCTCTGGGCAAACTCTTACAATGTCTCACCACCCTCACAGTAAAGTATTTTTTCCTAATATCTCATCTAAATCTACCCTCTTTCAGTTTAAAACCATTACCCCTCATCCTATCACTAACACTCCCTGTGAAGGAGTCCCTCCCCATCTTTCCTGTAGGCCCCCTTTGCTGGAAGGTTGCTATAAGGTCTACCCAGAGCCTTCTCCAGGCTAAACAACCTCAACTCTCTCAGCCTGTCCTCAGGGTATTCCAGCCCTCTGATCATCTTTGTGGCCCTCCTCTGGACCTGCTCAAGCAGATCCATGTCTTTCCTGTGCTGTGGACTCCAGAGCTGAATACAGTACTCCAGGTGGGGTCTCAGCAGAGCGGAGTAGAGGGGCAGCATCACCTTGACCTGCTGACCACGCTTCTTTTGATGCAGCCCAGAATGTGATTTGCTTTCTTGGCTGCGAGTGCACATTACTGGCTCATACTAATTTTTTTATCCATTAATAGCCCAAAGTCCTCAGTCCACTCATCCCCCAGCCTGTATTTGTGCTTGGGATTGCCTCGACCCATGTGCAGGACCTTGCGCTTGGCCTGGTTGACCTTCATGAGGTTTGCACAGGCCCACCTCTCAAGCCTGTCAGGGTCCCTCTGGATGGCATCCCTTCCCTCCAGCCTGTCAACTGCACCACACAGCTTGGTGTCATCGGCAAAACAAAGATGTTGAACAGCACCGGTCCCAATACCAAACCCTGAGGAATGCCACTCGTCGCTGACCACAACTCTTTGAGTGTGACCATCCAGCCAATTCCTTATCCACTGAGCAGTCCATCCATCAAATCCATGTGTCTCTGATGTAGAGACAAGGATGTTGTGCAGGACAGTGTCAAATGCTTTGCACAAGTCCAGGTAGATGATGTCCGTTGTTCTTCCCTTATCCACCAACACTGTAACCATGTTGTAGAAGGCCACCAAATCTGTCAGGCACGATTTGCCCTTAGGGAAGCCATGTTGGCTGTCACCAATCATCTTATTTTCCATGTGCCTTAGCATAGTTTCCGGGAGGATCTGTTCCACGATCTTCCTGGGCACAGAGGTGAGACTGACTGACCTGTATTTCCCCAAGTCTTCCTTTTTTCTCTTTTTAAAAGTAGGAGTTGTATTTCCCCTTTTCCAGTGTCGTGGTTTAACCCCCGCCAGCAACTCAGCACCATACAGCCGCTCACTCACTCCCCCCCTACCCAGTGGGATGGGGGAGAGAATCAGAAAAAATAAACTAAAGCTCGTGGGTTGAGATAAGAACAGTTTAATAGAACAGAAAGGAAGAAACTAACAATGACACTAATAACAAGAA